>VZTM01031778.1:1101-19684 GCA_013400555.1 Jacana jacana
TTTCTCTTCTTTTCTTTAAGTGCTACTTAAATTTGCACTTTAGGTCTATCAAATACCACAGGCCTTTCTCTTCTACCAGTAAATGAAACCTCATAAATTTTTAAAGGCTATCATTCAGTATATTCGTTACTTCAAAGGCACTTCTGCATTCTTAGTGGAATTTTCTTTCTTTTAGATATTGCTGTCAAAATTGTCATTACATGTAATCATCATTGGAAAATCAAAAGGTTGACTAGATACAGTATATCATTACAATAACTGTAGATAAATCGTTGAAAGATCACACTTATGGATGTAAGCCTCAAGGATGTAAGCTCCCCTTCCAATGCCTATCTATAAAAAAAAGGAAATTTTCAGTATACTGCTCTCACAGCCTGAGTTTGTACGACATTTCTCATTCATCACACAGAAAATGGATTAATTTGTAATGAAGCCAACAAATCTCTAGCGGGTGCATGCTCCTTACTTGACATGCTGTGCTTCTTTTTGTTCCTTCTGTCTGGTTCATAGAGCCCAAATATGGTGTCCTTGGGTGAAACAGGAGACTGTGAGACTGCTGGGATCTTCAGGATTTGCAGCTTCCAGATGTTGTTATGCAACTGCTTGAAACTGAGCTGTTGGGTGTATGGCTTATGTTTTGTTTTTCTACAGTGTAGAGCAGTTTTGCTCCTTTGCCACCCCTTCCTTTGTGTTGAGATGGTTTAAGGTAAGGGCATATATTGTCTATCCATTTTTATTGTGCCTCTGGATCCAATCAGGGCTGATAGTGGTTAAGTGAATTTCTCCATCTAGTGGCTTTTTACAAGTTTCTTTATGCTGTCTGAGTAGTTGTGTCTTTCTTTGGCAAAAATGTTTGATGCTGCTGGATTGAACAAAACAGAATTTTTCAAATTAATTTCTGAACTTTGCTAATGAAAAGAAATAATGTGAAAAAATAAATCATTACTTTGAAAAGACCCCTATGTTGTGTCTCATTAAAGAGCCTTCAGATGTTCTTTAGTATGAACTGTATTTATTTTTATTACTCTTCCTAATATCTAATAATGAAACCTTCTATTTATGTGCTTCATCTTCAAAGTGCCTTGAAAACATTTGTTATCTGAACATCTGCGGGATTGGATGTCCTTCTACCATTCAAAGTGTCTCCCACTACTACACTAGATAATCTGATGCCTTAAATGATTCCAGCATGTCTTTACCACATGCCAGACTCCTGAGAAAATGATTTTGCTTCAACTTTAAACTTATCTCCTATTTGCCCAAAGGTTTGCAGCATATTTTAGTCATTCTTGGCTATAGAGACAAACATGCTATAGCAAAATTATACCTTTCTGGATGACACAAACGTTGAAGTTGACTCTTTTGCAAATAGAGTTTTTAATATGTACCACGTGGTAGCCTTAATCTCAGAATCACTTGAAAGTCTAGTGTAGTACAAATGTATATTAAGATCTTAAATTCTAACAGGGTTTATTTACCTTGTTCTTCCTTTACTGTGACAAATTTGCATTTTTGCTGCTGGTTTAATTGTTCCATCACAATCTAGTTGGAAGAGTTTAATTCCTCATCTATGAAGAGCTGGTCACAACCGTGGTCTTCTGCAGGGGTCAAACTTTGCCTGTGTGGGTGCTGATGGGGAATTTCAAGCACGGTAAGGGAGCACAACTGATTGACTCAGTTGTAAAATGTTCCTTCCTCAGGCACAGGTGGGGGCTGCTGTGGAAGTCTTTAGTATCTAACTGGTCTGCTCCTTGCCACCTATCAGGGCCACCATTTGTGCCTGACACATGTTAAATTTTATTACCTCCCAGCTCCCACACCAGAAAGATAAAAGAGCAGTCCAGCATTCCTTGCCGGCAGAGTTGGTTATATTAAACTAGCAGTCACATAGGGTGATTTACTGTGGTTTGCAGCTAAGGGGAGAGTGTTATCAGGCAGCAAAGCAGCTCAAGAAGACTATAGCCTCCTCCACAAGATCTCCCACAGATGCCTGTACAGCAGTGGAACTCAGGAGTAACTTCCTGTATCAGAGAGATCACACTGATGAAAAAGAGGATTAATGAACGGATAATCAAGTGAACAGTTTTGCTGTAGGCCCTAATATTCATTGGAATCTCACACTACTTTTACATGGGGTATGAGTCTAGTTTCAGCAAAACAAACAAAAAAAGCCCCAACCCAAAACAAACAAACAAACAAACAGACCTAACAAAGAACAAAACCCAAACCCACAATTTGCATAGGCTTTCAAATGAAGAGCATAATAATTCTACAAACTCAAATTTGAAGCTGAACTTTCATCTCCTGCTCCTGAAAACTCAGTCAGGTCCTATTTGTCCTGTTTGGACTATTTTGTTTTTCTTTTTCCACTTGGATCCTTTGGTAGTTGAGATTGAAAAAATGGCAGATGACTGTGTTTTATGGGAAAATTTAAAGGAAGGAGTTCATGCACAGCATGTTATCAGTCATGTCTTGTAAATATAATTACAGCATTTACATTGCATCACATCAAAAGCCAAATATTATGTGACACCTCCCCCATCATAAACTTTAAGGAAGCTTTTTCAAAGTTAGTGATCCCTCTTTGAAACTGGATGGCTGCTGCCATCATTGGAAGCAGCAGCAGTCTGACATGAAGGAGCTGGTAGCAGGGAATGCAAATGCCAAGCTCTCAGGGCTGTGCCTGCTTAGGGAAGAACCAGAAATCTACTGTCACCTGCTCCAGAAGTTTGGCATTTCTCCAGCCGTGCCTGTAATGAAATCATTATGGGTGTCATGCTACGGTATCTGGAGACTTGTCTGTCTTTAACCTTTGCCTCCTGCTATCCTAGTAGGATTAACTTTAGTTAATCTCATTGGTATTTTAGTGATACAATTTGGCTTTTTTTTACAAGAATCTTACAATGTGTATGACTGTTTGGGTATTTCTATGAGGACTCAGCAAAAATAAGTTCTTCACATTATAACTGGGCATGTGGATCTGAATAAAATCCTTGGGACTGAATTCTCACTTGTTATTGCAAAGAATCTAAGTGCAACCTATTTCTGGCTTGTGTTTACCTGCTGTCACCATCATTGAGTATGTACATTTGCACAGCTTTCATGCAAGAAAAATAACATGACTTTGAGGAACATGCTGACCGGGCGTGATTTATTCTTCACTCGTTAGCTGCTCGTCAACTGCCCTGTCAAGGATCCTGGGTAATGTAGTCCATTGGGCGTCTCCTTAGGGTAAACAGCACCAGATGGTTAACATTAGTGCAGCGAGAGATCATGCTACAAAGAGCCCTGGGCACAGGAACCGAGCACAATACAACCGCGCTGTGAAGGGCGGTCTGTGTGTCTGTGCTGTCTGCAGGGGCTGTGTCTCAAGAAAAGAGCCTGTGAGACTCTACACAGCAGGACTTGTGGGCTTGAGGAGGTGGAATAGGATCACGCACTGGAAAAGAAATTTAGCCTCTGGGTGATGGGATCTGGGATGCAGGAACAATGGGAACAAAAATGGTTGGGAATTGGGATTTCTGTTCTAAAGGAAATTCCAATGGTTTGAAACAAAGCTTATTCCAAAACAGAACAAAAACACTAACATACTCCCATCAAACAGAAGTCTGGCGGTTTGGTTGCTGTGATAGTATTGAAAAGAATTTTGTTTCAATATTTGTGTTCTAGTTCTATGGAAATTTGAAGATTAAATCAAATTAGCCCAGGTGGCAGATAGTGCCAATAGTGTGTAACTATTTAACACTGTGTATACATAGATTGCAGCGTTCCATGAATTTGAGTTTTGTTACAGTCTGAGCAACTAAAGCTTAAGCAAAATGGAGAAATGTCAGGCACAGCTCTTCCTTGAGTTGCTCAGGGGCACCTTGGCACATCTGTTTGGAAACCAGCAGCTGGATCCAGTAATTAAGAAAATGTAGACTATAGTTTTGTGTAAAGACATATTTGTGGGGCCATGATGATTTGCTCTCATGCCTTCTAGCAAATTGGCTAGTTCTCATTTCCAGCAGGCAGTAATGAGAGATCAATGTTTCCTCCCTAATCTTTGGTTAGAGCCTGACAGGATAGGAAGACAGAGACATGGACAAACAATTAAAACAGCTTTAAGCATAATCTCTGTATCTAAACAAGATAAAAACTCAGGACAGCAGAGACTTTGCCCACCTGGTGTAAATATCTTCTTTCCTTTCAGGAAAGAGAAGGTATGGATACGTGTATCTGCAACTGGAGTTCCTGTTTGTGCTGGTAATTGCATGCTTAGGGTAATTTTTAGAAGAGACATGTGCTGTAAGTGGCTGTGGTCTCCCACGGAAAGTCACAAGGTATCAGTGAAATATGGACATCTCAAAAAACTGCCTGGGATGTCTGCTGGTAGAAGTAAAGCGTTTGCCTTTGTGTCTGTCTGCTAATGCGAATAAACCTCTTTACACGCAGATTTCAGACTAGGACTTTTAATCAAGTCAGCAGTAACAGTGGCTATCTCTTGCTATTAAGAGGGGTAAGTGTCCTACTGTCCTGCAGGTATACCCAATCCACTCTACACACCAAGAGCAGCTGTCCTTCTGGGAAGAAATAAGAACAAGTAGTGTTGAGGGAGCTTTGACCTTGTTGACAGCTTATGAAATGCAGTTGTACAGCAGAGGTGAGCAATTTCTCTCCTGCCGAAATGTGTCAATTGCCAGATCTCCTTACACAATGTCTTATCACATGTCCTGCTCCACATCTGTCCAGCACCTCTCTGAGACTTGTCAGACCACCAGTGCTCAGGCTGATCTGTACGTCTGGCATCTTGATATCCCTTTCATCACTAACTACTCTACTTGCCCCTAAAGATCAATAAAATGAGGCTGGGTTTATCTAAAGCTGAGGTGGGTATGATGGGGCAAGGGACCCTTTCAAAAGGTTCGTCAACTTCAGCTGCTGGTAGATAAGCAGGGTATTTTGTAGGTTCAGGGTTCATCTAGATTTGTCATTGCTTCCTGGTAGTCAAGAAACAATGGCTGAGGTAAAGTATCATTTCACTTCCGTATATTAAAGTATGTTTTGTTTTATCCTTTTCTTTGACACGATGAGAGAAATTAAGTCGCTTAAACATAGTTAGGTGCTCTGGTGCATCACACCTTACCACCAGCTGCTGTCCCAGGTGGCTACAGGACTCCCACGAGTCTCTTACAAGGGTTTCAGGTGTCTGAGGGTGGCTTAAATCACAGTAGGCTCCTGCGTCAAAGCAACTGCCCTTGGCTGCAGCTGGACTGTGTTTCCCATGAGGTACCTTAGCTAAAACACCACTGCTATGTGTAGAGAAATAACCCTGGCTTTTTACCAGTCCCAAGTTTTTATTAGGAAGATAAAATGAAGGTATTATTGCAGAGGAATGAAAAGACCAACAAAGAAATTTTGCATAATTCTCCATGCTTTTACCTCCTATTTGGAGAACTGACTACTTCAAAGCACTTCAAAGAGAGCTTGTTAGTCTCAAGCTTCAAGTATTTATAGCTCAGCTTTCTGAGGTTCAGATCACTTAATCACACCACAAATTTCACCCGGCACCTCATTCAAACCCATTCTTGTCTTCTTGGTAGGCAAGGGATCCATGGAAATGGCAACCCTCTGCAGATCCGCTGAGGTTTACCAGCAACCCTTTGCTATGTCCCACTCCACAGTACGCACACCCATACTGTCTGGTGATATCAGCCCTGTTTCTGCCAGACAGAAATTGCAGGGAGGTTAGCTTTGGGTGGCTGCCACCGGCAAGGTTCCTGTGCAGCCAGCTTTGCACAGACGCTGCTGACTCTGTCCCTCCTTGCTGTGAAGTCAGCCCTGCCCCATGGTTGTGGCTCCTCTCCGTGCTTGGCACAAGTTCTCCGTGTTGGGAACACAGAGCACAACAAAGCCCCCTGCCACCTGTGGCTGAGCTTTTTAACTTTGTTACTAAGCCAAAAGCCGTCACTTGTAAATTCAGTGTCCTTCTTAAAGTATACTTGGAATAATAATCTATTAACAATCAAAACATAAACAAGTTCCAGCCGAACCTTCAAAACTCAGCAAGTGAACTTACCAGTAAGCATGAAAATTAAGACCTCCAGAGCTGTATTTTGTCCCCTGGGAAACAGAGATGAGTTTAAAATTAAAATTCTCTCCTGCACCTAAAAGGAGACCTTTACCTTGTCTTCTCTGTCTCCACTTTAAACTCATCACTTCAGACAATGTTTATTCTTTTCTCATCATTCCTGTCTTGAACTATTGTCCTCTGCCATGCCTTCTGTTTGTCATGCCTGATTTAAAATTAAATTCCCTGGGACAGGGGAAATATCTGTATTTGTAAAATGTCCAGTAAATTTATGGTGCTGTGTAATTTATGACTGTAAGTGCAGGACATATTTCAGTTTGACATTCCAACTTATATTTTCAAAACCATAAATAAAGTATTTATGAGCAAGATCTTGAACATTTTATTTTTAACATGTTTTACTTGAATGTTTATTTCAAGGATGGATAAATATTTAAATAATGTGGGCAGAACATATTCCTCACTTTCTCCTTCTTCAGGCAATACTGAGGGGCCAATGCCCTCTTTACTGCCAGAAATGGGATATTTTACTCTCCTTATGAGGATCCAGCATACTGTGCATTACCAGGGAAGAGTGAGCAATGATGGCTCCAGCTAAAAATGGCTTCAGAGAGGACAAACAATGACTCCCTTTCAAAAGCACTTGTGAACTAAGCTGATATACAGAAATGTTATTTTGATATAGCACAGAGTGAGTATGAACGGTCATCTCTTAAGAAAATATTTGAGTGCAGCTGTTGCGCTCTTGTCCCATATGGTTATGCTTTTAAGCCTGGCTTGAACTTGAAGCATTTTCCAGTAAAAAAAAAATATAATAATTCTTTAACAAAATCCCTTTTTCCAAAAATAATATTCACATGTGACTCTCTGCTTCTGATATTTTTTCTAATCACTTAATCTCTTGATGCATAGTTCCCCTGTATCTCTGCTCTGCTTTGTATGCATTTTATACCCATGGCTCTGAAATTGTCCTAACCAGTTCAAGACTATGGAAAGGTTAGGCTGCCTTGTTTCTGCTCCAAATGATCTTAACCTACCTGTTATGACAGAGTGCAAAGTCTCAGAAACCAGGTGCGCTGCCTCTTTGTTACAGGCTCGAATCAATCCTCCTATGTTAATGTGCTCACTGACAGAGTTTCCTGCTCTATTTGTGAGAGTGTCCTAAACTCAGCCTTCAGTGAGGGCAGATGCTGCTGTTAATGTATCGCTTACATCCTTAGGAAAAAAGGAACATTGCTTTAAACACCGGGAATGTGTTCATGCAATGTACTCTGGGCCACCTGGCAACATAACTGAGATTGTGCGTTAGGAGGTGGGCTCACATCTGTGCTGACTGCGAAGCGTGGCTGTAGACAGGTCATTTTCTCTTAAAGGTAATGTTCTGCATGGGATGTTAAACAGATGCCCTTTCCAGTAGCCATGCAGATGGAAGCAAAAATTGCGCTGAGCCTCCCAAAGAGGACTGGTAGAATAAATCTCACTGGCAAGGCAATTGCCTAGAGTGCTTGCTGTTTATCTAATGGCCTCCAGCCTTCAGGAATGCCTTTTTTGAGCATCACATTATCTTAATCAAAGTAAGGAAAATAAAAGCTGTTTGTCTTCCCATATGTAGCCTATTACTGACTGAACAAAAAAGATGTGTGCTGTTTCTGCATCCACTTCTGTGGTGTATCTTTACAAGGGAGATGAGAACATAGTCCTTTATCATACTGGGAAATGCTGAAGAGGCTGTGGTGTATGACTGATAAACAAAACCAATACCTGAATTGGGCAATTTCTGTTGTGCAGGCCAGTGCATTCATTGTGGCATTATATACTACATTTTGTTTTCCCCTAAGCATCCTGTCTAAGTAGTCTGTGACAGTGTAATAAACCCATTTAAGTATAACTGTAGCTCTCCCCTATCCACTGCTCCTAACCTATGCATTCTGTGCGTGTTGCCGGGAGAAGGTGGCATGCAGAGTCTCATGATAACATTTCTCCATTACAGACTTGCAAGACAAAATGGCTTCTGGTCAGGCAGCTACTGGGAATTATTAGATTTCCTCGTTTATTCCTCATCTTTTTTTTTTTCTCCTTTTGCAAGTGTCCCCTGCCTCAGTTAACACTGTACTCTGTATAACATGTTTGTTAATACTCTAGCTTTTCACAAATGTTTGATACCAGCAGCTTCAACTGCTTTCATGACAGGGCTGGGAGGTCAGCATACAGGGCTCTACAGTGGTAAGTTCCCAGTTTGGAACCCACCTTGAGACAACGTGAACAAGATGTGCTTACTGTTAGCAGAAAAGACACTGAAAAGGAAGTTGTCACAGGGAGAAGTTAGTGAATAATTATTACTAGTATTGTTGAGGAGTAGACAACAGACATATATAGAAGAAATGATACTTTTTCCTAGTTCCAAAAATTAAATGATAATGGGTTGAGCCTCAAACATTTGTGAAACACTCTTAAATCAATGGTTAAAAATATATAATAGTGAAAGTTGCATTCTTTTTATCTTTCTTTCTTCCTTTGAAGCTTATGGCTGCACTGCAGTTTTCAAACTTTAGTTAGGGAGCCTGCACACCAGTCACTGAATGTTCAGCAAGTTAGATGGTTGAGGCTTTAAGAAAGAGGATCCAAGTAGCCTAAGGAACTGGATAAAATCATCCATAAGCAATATAGAAGCAAGCTATAAAATACATGAAAATGCATCAGTGTCCAAACTTATTAGATAACAATTAAGCAATTTCTGCATAATAATTAAAAAAAAAACAACAAAACAAAGTCTCTCTTCTTCCCAGTTTTTGTGTGATCCAGTGCCTGCTGAAATCATTGGTAGAACAATAGAATTATTTCTGTCAGCCTCAGAGCAAGCTTTGAACAGTCTTCAGTCAGAGTGACAGGAAGACTGGAGACACAGCCAGGGAAAATGGAGAACATGAGGCAATATGGGGTTTCTGTGATAGTTTTTGTGTGCGTTTGTCCTTCTTATTCAACAGGCAATTGATGCACATGTGGGTTTCAGCTACAGAAGTATGGTCTTGTGGCAAATTTGGGAGCACTCAGAACTTACACTTTCACTGTTTTTATTCAGAGGAAGAATAAATGTTCAAAGGATTTAGTATAAACATACCTTTGAATACTAAGTGCAAAATAGAGGCATGTAAAATATATTTCCAGCTTACATCCTGTAAGACTGAAAATGAGCATGACCAAGTTTTAAAATGGGACACTGAAGAGTCAGAAATAGTATATGACTGAAAAAAAAATAAAGAAAAAAAGAAAAAAAGAAAACCAACATGAATGTGATCCTCCAGTATTCGTTTCTATATGATGAAGACTGAGTGGTAGGGTTTCACCCCAGAAATTCCACTCTCACTGGTTAACAGGTGGCTTTTGTGTACTTTAAATTCCCAAGTAGTTCCTTTAGCTTCCTTGGACTAAGCAGGTGCTAACCTTTCCTCATATGCACAAGAACTTTCCCGATTTTACACCCAGCCGTGCTGCTCCCTTCCACTGACACAGGGACTAGTGCATTACTGATGTGTCTGAACACTGCTCACCTGTGCAGGGGACAAGTTTCTGCCTCTTGCCTCAGCACATTTTCTTTGTTTGACTAGCTGACAGGCCAAGTAGTGCCCACAGTGTACAGGGTTTTGCAGACCAGAGTACCCAGGCATACTGTGGTCTTGTCTCAGTGGGCAGTTTTTTCCCCACTGCCTGCTGTGGAGAGGTGGCTCATGAAACCGATGATCACCTCCTGGTCTTGAGAATTCTAAATTTCTGAAATTCAAATCACAGGAATCCTGTGATAAAATCCTACTGGCATCAATATTTCCACAACAGCTAGGACTACTTAATCATAGTCTACTGACCACAAGGAAATTCTTTAGCTTCCCAAATACAGTGGTCTGAAAGAGTTTCTTTTTCAGTATACCTTTCTGTTAATCCTAGTTTTGATTAACATTGGGAACGGTGATTGCATACACCTTCAAATCCATGTAAAAGTAGTAACAAACTAAAGCTCCTAGCTGTGGTTGCTCTTCGCTCTTCTCTTTTTTTTCTGCTTTCTTTCCTCTGATTGCTCAGTTACAATAGCTGTATGTAATGTGTATTTAGGTGTCTAGGAAAAGGGTAATTTATACCCTCAGGAGTGATGATTGCATTTCTAAAGAAGTCTTATTTAATCTTCTCATGCATGTTGATGCATAGACTTTTCTTAATTCTGAATGTGTGTATTTGGATCTTTATAATCTCTGTAGGAATTAGATCTATGAAACCGACATTTTTGTCTGTTGCTGTTTGATGACATTCCAACTGAATTTTATTCTGAATGTCTGTGAACCATTAGTGTTTGCTGTCTACAAATACTGAATTTTTGAGTTCAAGAAGAAAAAAAATCTTACCTCTTGTATAAGGGAGGGAAAGAATTTTAAATGAGCACTTGAATGCTCATTCCATAAAAAGTCATTTATGCTGTTATCTGTGTGGAACTCAGCACTCACTCTTAACAGCTCTAAAAGAATGGGTTTTCAGTATGGAGGTTTGGGTAAGCCTCTGTGTGAAAATGCCACATGAAAGAGTTGCCATCCCAAGCAATGGAGTACACAGGGAGCCAGGCAGTCTCTTAAACTGCATAGACATTTAACCAGGGTGGTGTATATGACCTCAGATAGGGCAAGGAGCTTGCGCAATGAAAGTCCTGCTTCTTCAGTGTATGGAGAACACCTGAGCTTGCGTCAATGTCAGCAGACATAAAGGGCATTCAGTACCTTGATATTCAGCATAAAGAGGTGTGTGAATAAATGACCCATGTCACTTTGTTTTCCATAAGTGCCGGCACAGTACACCCAAGGTTGGGTGCCCACAGGCAATGAGTGCTCTCCACAAAGGCTTTACGCAGAGCACTGGCAGAACCAGGAAACATAGGCAAAGGCATCAGTGATTTCTCCAACCCTAGTTCCTTGTGCCTCTCTGTGATTCCTTACAAGCATTCCAGGTATAACAGCCACCATAAAAAGTCAGGTGTCTTAAGTGACAGGAAAGATCACAGGCTTGGATTCTTTCTTGAGCTTGCCCAACAACAGCCATCAGCTGGCTAACCATCATTATGCAATAAGTAACTCAGATCAAAAAGTAAGCCTTATTTACCATTCTCTCACCCCAAGGCAGACTGAGACAGAGCTATTTATGTACTACCAAAGCTAAAGCAATGCAAAGATAATTTAGTCTAAGATCAGAAGAAAATCTGTCAGAAATTCCACTCTCAGGAATGGCTATTATCGTTATTCCTAGTTCAAAGTCCAGGAACACTAATGTATTTCAGCAGCTAATAAAATTACTCTCCGGGATTTTTTAAATTTGCAAACCACTGTGCTTATATGTTTCGGGGATAAAAAGAAAAAATACATCAATGCTTTGAAGAAATGCTGTCTAAAATGGAGTCATTCCATCTGAAAACATATCAACTGTAATATTATAAATACCCAGCTGTGATACAGTAGACATTGAGGCTGTTCACAAAGAAGTCGTTGTACAGGTGGGAAAATTGCATCACAGTCTGTGGAGGTGGCTTGTGAAGTTTACTCGGAGCAGCACCCATTCCAGAAGTGAACAGCGAGGAAATGTGCCCAGCAGTACGTGTACTTACCAGGTTAGTTTAGGTAAGCAAATCTCCTTCCTTGCATGAGTAGAGGAAAGAAGGACAAACACAGAGCAACATCTGGGCCACTAACCGTCTTTCTAAGACTGACACTGTTAGGCTAATGAAAATACAAGATTACACACATCCATCAGTATATAACCCTTGCCTGTTCTCAGTCAGTAAATCCACACTTTTTGTTTTTTTTTACTTTGCAATAAAATGTGATTGAGCTTTTGAGATACATTACAACCTTTTAGTGTGAAACTCTTGCTAAAACAGTAGAAGAATTTTGGCAGGCTAGAGAGAGAAGAGGAAAAGGCATATTGAAACAGAGGAAGGCAGGACACCAAGGTACCCTTCCTTCACTAAAGACCTTCTGAAAACAACAGTGAGTCTGGAGTGTGCCATCTACACAACCCTGAGCTGCCTAAAGTATGCAGGTGACAATTTGTGTGATGCTGCTTAGATTGGAGGAAGGCTGTAGACTTTCATGTTATTTTATTTCTTGTTTCTTTTTGTGCACCTCATTTGAGGTTTCCAGCTGGTGTGGGTTGGGGACCTCAGTAGCTCCAGTTCTATCCCAACAGGAGTGCAGGAGTGGTGGGTAGTCCCCAGTTTCTTTTTAACTACTGTCTTCTCAGTAGGATGACCTCCTTTCTATGCTTAACCCCTGTTTGTCCCTGTAATACACAGTTCTTTCACTCCTACACTTGTCCATTTTGGGGTATTGCCAGAGATAGGGACTCACCTCACAAACTCTGTTTCACCCTTTGCTATTGCTTCTGCAGCTGTTGTTGCCTCCCCCTTCTGCTGTACTGAATAACAAATAATATGCACCAGGGAGTGGAAAGGGCCTTTTTATAGCTACATATTTTGGTCACGCTGTAATGAGATGAACAGGAGAAATGTCTGACTACTGACCACCCCAGGTGCTAGGCAGGAGGGTGGCTGCTGTTGTTTCTCCTGGTGTTGCTACAGCTGTTGTTCCCCAACAGGGATATGCTGCCAATATTTTAACTCCATCAGTTACACAAGTCTCACTTCCTCTGCAAAACGTACGTGCATCTATATACACAAATAAACATACAGTTCCCATAGCTCAACTTTTCTCCTCAAAGCCAGTGATACTTCTCCCACTTCCTTTCCTCTTTAGCTGGCTGAAGCTTGTTCTGTTGGTCCCCAGCTTCACAATGGCATTTGTGGAGGGCAGGTTTCTGCCTGGCCTGAGGGGAATAACTTCCCCTTGGAGAAGCTGCCATGTTCATGGCAGATAAACTGGCCTTACTGCCAGCTTCCCTGGGGGCTGGGAGCCAGCCTTCCCTTCTGCAGTGCCCACTCCCCTGGCTAAGGCAGCTGAGAAGGGAGGTGAAAACAACTAAGCAGAAGGTGGATACTGTGTTCTGAGCCACACAGCTTGCAGCTTTGTTTCTAGTTAGCTTGTGAGAAAGACGACTGTATGCAATGAACACTAAGGAAACTTTAAGATTCAGAAATTATCATGGAAAGGCAGTGCAAATGTAGTGTGACCAAGGAATGAATCAAGGTGAAAGAATTATTTGCAACAAGCACACATACGGCCTCAAATGGAAAAAAACATCACCAAAGTTTCTTTCACTCCCTAACTATTTCTCTTTGCTTAATACATTGTGGTTTACACCTTTTTTTCAGGAAATTTTAATATGGAGTCTCTACACAGATCACTGTCAGAGTGAGAATGGCAATACTTCGGTAATTATTGAAAGGTTGGTTGTAGTAGTGCTTCTTTGCTTTATTTTTTATTTTTTTTTAATATTTAAAGCTTAACTTCCTAATTCACTTTTATTTCTTTTCATACGAGTGGCAACATACACGTACACTGCAGCCAGCCTGGCAAGCGTTATAATTTGCTAAGAAACTGAACGCTAAATAATTTTCAAATTGATAGTAGTCTCCCTCCCTTTAGCTTGACTGCACAATTGTTGGAATTTTGCTTTGACTGTAAACCAGAGGTTGATGAAAAATTGTTCGCTTCTCATGTTTGCATCCTGCAAATATTATGTCTTAAATCCCTCTTTTTTCCACATGACTTCATGTGCTAGCAATTTGACTTAATGAGTAGCTACAGTAAATGTACAGTATGGAAATATTGTTATAAGTCTGCTAGAGCATTCCCATGCTTAAACAAAGCGTTGCGTTGAAAGAGATGTAAAACATATAATTGCACTGTGGCCTTGAACAAACTTCCGCGTCTTAATTCATTCTTACCCTTTTTTAGACTATGTGAGATGGGTCTTGTTTATGCCTTCTTTTTGAACAGTATTGCTGAGCTTCTAAGCATTGGAGTTTTACTTTCTCTATCATCATCCATGGATGCAGTCAAGCTTTTAAAATTAATAGGTTTTCTTGTATATTGTTTATTTCATTTGAAGTTCTGAAATATTCCTTATGCAATTCCTTTAACAATGTCAATAAAAAACCCCCTCACATACACCTATTGGTAATTTTATCTGGAAACTTAATTTACTGGAGGGAACAAACAAGCAGAGCCTACAAATACATGTAGTAAGATTTCCTCTCTGGTGTATTTACAAATACTAGACAAGTTAAACCTGCCTTCCCCTCTGCTTCAATGCCAGCCTGCTCTCAGTCTGTTTTTTGCTTGCCTACAAGAGCTGAAGTCATGGCTGCAAGTGTAGATTCCACAGATGAGGAGTGCAATATTATTTATTTTCGTTTTCCCTTGCAACCCACATCTTCCAGAAGTTAAGGAAATAAGGTAGTGCTAACTTATCAACTAACCAGCTCCAGCCTGTCCTACCTTCTGCCTCCATGCTTCAGAGAACTGCATCTGCCTGGTGCATTTTGGGGCACACCAGGATGTCATTTGCAGAACTCTTACCCAAGAAACTAATGAGCTCCTGTGCTCACAATTTGTATTTTCCACTTACCTGCCAGTGTTAGCAAGGATTTCTTATCTAAACGTAGGCTTCTTCTGAGCCATGTTTTCCCTCCAGCATCCCAGCCTTCTTTCTTGCTGAGACACAAGGTAAGCTGTAAAAATCCCTGGCTGTAGGATATTATGAGAGACAAAACAAGGCTGGAGCATCCTGGTCTTATTGGCCATGAGGCAACCCCATTTCAGCCCTCATGCTATCAACTGCATCTCCAAAACAGGAATACTTCCTGTTGACCCAGATGTTTTTGTTTGTCAGTCAGCAATTTTTATTATTTCTAATGGAAATTCAATATTTTCTGCTGGAAGCAGACATTTGTTGGTTAAAATTTAATTTTTCCTCCAAGGGAACTTTGGGTAGAATTCCGCTGAGCTACAACCACTCTGCTCCCCCACCCTGTTAGTTTTACCCTACTAAACTGCCTTCTTTTCCTCTAGGCTAGGAAGCTCATACATGTTTTTATTACGTTAGCATCTTAGTGTGCTTCAGGAAAACATCTCCTTTCAGTGTTACTATTGTAGGGAGGCCTGGGCAGACTGAAAAATGCAAGACAGGTCATTTGGTAGCAGTGCTTAAAAACTTTAAAACCATGACACCCTGGTTCATCCTCCTAAAATTGAGATAAGTGTCTGGGTTTTGTTCTGCCAGAAGATGAGAAAGGGCTGAAAATCCCTCAAGAAAATCTAGCAAGGCCCAGCCTGCTGCAGGTCCAGGCCACCGCAAGGAATAGCATGCAGCATCATGCAAGGTCCTGGTTCATAGGCATCTTTCCGGAGTAGACAGGCATTACTCTGAGGCCTCCTTTTCTGCTTTACACTATGCAGTGTCACAAACTGTCTCACCTGACCAGCTCCTGAGACTATTTTGAAAAACTTATTCAAAACTCTATTTTAAGCAGTTTGTAGCACTGGCACAATAATAGCAATGTCACACTGTTTTATAAGGCCATAATATGGTTCCCCCCTTGGCATGATCGAGAAGAACTTTAGTCTGGTAGTTTCTCCACTTGATGACTGGCTTACTGCCTTATAAAACAGCATGACGGGACTATTACTACTGGAGGAAGGGACAGGCATCGGGAGATCCAATTGGTCAACACCTCTTTTTCATTTAACATAATATTTTTCTTCTTAGAAGTAGCATATAAACCAAAATGTTTGCAACTGTAGCACCTCATAATTTACTTTGTCCCTGCAATGCAAAATCAATTTTAATATAGTTTGCTTAATTTATAACCAACCTACCAATACTATTATTCATTGTTTATACAATACCATAACCAAGGAGGATGTGGCTGCCACAAAAAACTGGGGGGATGAAGTGGACGCTGCCCCACCACACTGAGTGGTGGCCAGTGGCAGGATTGAAGCTCCTGTCTTCTTCCTGTGAGCCTTTCCCATCTGGAGAGGCACAGGACACTTCATAACACTCTCATTGTTTTTCTAAGTACCCTCATGGCTCCTTCTAAACAATTGTTTCTCTTAGGCTTGCAAGGTTTCTATGTGGTAGGGAAGCACTCACTATCCGTGCTTGATGTTGTCGTGGTTTGGGTCAGACTGGCCACCAAGATGATGTCCTCAAGCCAGGACAGACTATGAATATTTCAGGCAGAGAGGTGCAAAGTTGCACGCCAGCTGGCATTTGGCCACCTCTACCAGTGCAGACCCTATGGCCCAGTGTACTTGTTTGAGCAATACATTGCTAATTTCTCTTCTAATGTCTGGGAAAATGGCACTTTAGAAGACTCAGGTGTCTGAATTCATAAAAATATTTACTTTCTAGTTAGCTAGGCTTGTGGGATTCAAGGTCTCAGTGTTTTTGAGTTAGCTGAGTGCAGGGATGAAGAGGAGCAAGACCTGCCTGTTGACTCAAGCTGATCAATGGGATTACTTCATAACATGAACATCATGGAATCACAGAATGATATGGGTTTGGAAGGGACCCCTGGAGATCATCTAGTCCAACACTCCTGACAAAGCAAGTCCACCTGGAGCAGGTTGCACAGATGGCATCCAGGTGGGTTTTTAATGTCTCCAGAGACAGAGACTCCACCAGTCCTCTGGGAAACCTGTTCCAGTTCTGCCACCCTCAAAGTGAAGAAGTTCCCCTGCAGACATGAAAGTTTCACCTCCTTGTTTTCTGCATCTTCTGAGGGGATGGATGAATGTTGTATCAACACCAGGTCATATTCCAGCTATACCTGGCTAGCATGGGACCCCAACGGCCACAGTGAGCTTAAATAAAACAGAAAAGTCCTCAGGGTGCTACAATCTTTTTTTGGGCTAGGTCAAATAATTCAGCCAACTAGCTCTTTTTTCATCCTTAACCTGATCTTGTACAATTCATAAACATTGCTAAACATGATGCAGCCTGATAAACAGCATTTGCTCTTCTAACCATGCAATTGAACATCTCCTTGCATACTTGCCAAATTTCTTGTTAACTAGGCCTCTGAACTGCTACCAAATGATCACTTTCAGATTTTCTTGCTCCAGGACAGCACTGAGCTGCCTAAGTGTTGCCTTGAAGCCAGGTTCAGTCAAAAATGTAAAAACTTGCCATTAGAGGGGATTGATCTCCTTAATTCTCTTTTCTGCATTTGCAGCTCTGGCATTTCTAGTGGCAGGATGTGTTCCAGCTGATTGATGTCCCTGTGTCTCAGCTGCCTGCTGCTAGTTCTGCTATGAAGTACCAGAGCGAGCAGTGTGAACCACCATGGTCCCTGCAAACTCAATCATTGAGCTTATTGCCATGGACACTAGTAGCTGGACTGTGAGCTGAGAAGTGAGGTAGATCACCAGCCCACCAGTTCTGCTGTGGGAGTGATCCCCTACAGCCAGGAACAGAAACTGCAGCTAATTTCCACAGAAACTTGAGTCCGATCCTTTTAGGGAGCAGTGTGCTGATATATTTCAAGCCAACTGGGACAAGTGTATCAGAAAAAATAATGTCTGTGCATTCAGTCTTGCAAATAACCCAGTAGCTGTATATCCCTGATTGAAATCCTTCTCAGACCCCACCACAAGTTTTCCTGTTAAACTCTCTCCACTGAATGTCATGGCAAACCTACTAAAGATGCGTAAAGTGTGATCAACTCAACAGGCCTGAGGACAGCAACAAGGGGCTCCACACATCAGCACACTGGGTCTTGCTCATGCAGCTTCCCGCCACCCCCCTCTTCCCCACAAGTTCCTGCCCTGGCACACCAGCACACCAGTCATGGAGCTGCCAAAAGGGGAGGCCAGGGAAGCACATAGGAAGACTCCAGGAGATGTTGTCAATGTCAATATTTTTCCAAGAAAATAGAACCTTTTTATTTAAATTGTAGAATCTGTTTCTGTGAGGGGAAGCATGGAAAAAAATTATATAAGCTCAAAGATCAAAATCTAACAAGTTTATTCAAATCATAGATCCCCCTCTTCCCCCACCTTTTTTTTTTTTTTTTAATTGAAGAAAACGTTCTGTACTGAAAGGAGAGTCTAGTTCCTGCTTGGTAACGTTCCCAACGCGCTGCATGCATCTTGGCTGTATATCAGGGAGACACTTCAGAGTGCTGCTGACAGAATTTAAAGCTTAGCAGTGGTGCTGGGCTCAGTTTAAAGCCCAAAGCCAGCAGCTGTGGGGCTGTCTGTGTTTGCATGCATAGTTAATCAGACATTGATTAAGATCTTCAGCACAAGTCCCTGTGGATCGCAATTTAATGGATCCCTCCTCAGTTCTACAAAGGCAACGTGGCGTGGTACAATCCATGTGAGCTTGCAGAAAACCAGCTCCTGACTGAGAACTGGGAATGTTTCTGGTCGTACCATCAGCACTTTAGACAAGTTTCTTCCTTTTGCATTCACATATGAGGGTGGTACCTTTATTTATCAACCAGCACTCCCCCCAGAAAAAAGTTCCACATTAGTTTACTCACTACTAACATTCCCTGCCTGCCCCCCCCCCCCCCCC
>VZTM01031778.1:19694-29726 GCA_013400555.1 Jacana jacana
TCCCCCCCCTCCCCCCCCCCCCCTTTTTTTTCTTTTTTCTCCTTCAAAAATTTTCAGTTAAAACCACAACTGATCATTTTATTGGCCCAGAGTTTCTAGTCTGAGGGATTGCACACCTGGAGGTTTTTACAGGAGTTTAGTTTTGGTCTAATTCCTATGTGGTTTTGTCCCCTTCTCTTACCAAGAAATAGAATAGCTTGCATTCCTGCACCATGCCTTTCCTCCCAAAGGATCCTAAAAACCATCTACAAACTATAAAAGCTGCTTTTTCTGTAAACAGAAATCACTTTACCCATCAGCAAAGTGCAGCGACCTGGAGGGGAGGGGAAGATGGAGAGCAGCAGCTGTTTGAAAGCACCACATATTGTTACATTTTAAGCTGGAAAGTGATAAGTACTGTATCCAGCTGAATGTATGGCTGGAATTTAAGAAGGTAGTATAATTTTTCAAACTGTAACTTGACCGAGAGAACATCCCCAGCTCTTGCCCCAAGTGCAAAGACATATTTAATTTTAGCATGCAGTCAGGACAGCAGCTTATGACTTATCAGAAAGAAAATCAGGACCTCTGGCAGGAACTTAGCCAAAAACTATGTAGAAAGGAAGAAAAGAACCAAGTGGATAATCAGCTCCCAAGCACAACTGCATAGTATTATTTCATGAAGAATTAAGTGCTGAGCAATCTCAGGCTGCTTTGTTTTCCGAGTCTCAGAAAATTACAGCCCAGAGCGATATGGCTGCAACAATTCTCTTGATAATGCTCACAAAACCAATCTTTCTCATCATTGTCAGAACACAGCACCACTACTACTACTACTACTACTACTACTACTATTACTATTACTGCTACTACTACTACTACTAATGCACCTATTAGTGATGATACAAGTAGAACCAAGTTCATGTGAACTTACTTGAGACTGTTGTTTATTTCAAAGAAATTTCTTTTTGATGACTCAGAACAGATATTAAGCTCTGCTGTGTACAGCAAGTTGTGTACCTAACAGTACAGTAAAATCAGCACAAGTTCGGAGCTATCATGTGAATACCAATCATGTGAATTACCCAACTGAGGATGATGTGCCAAGGGAGAAACCTATATGCATTTTAAAACACTCAGACCAGAGTAAAGATGTTAAATAGTAACCTACTGAAAAGAACTTTCACAGAAGACATTAACAGCTACTGAGGCTGCAGTTTTATGATCATCACAGCAATAGTAATTACTGCTTATTTAGCACTCTTCATCCAGTGTCCTCTCAATGATCCCAAGGAACTATAGGAAATACAGAAAAGGCTGTTACTCCAAGCAATGGGATAAAAAGGCATCATCCCTCTTTTAGTTTATAAAACCAGACTTTTAAATTCAGAAGAGACTGTTAAATCACCCGTGCTGTCTCCAAGTTGCCTCAGAGCAGGCAATCACCGTGAGTTGCTCCTTTGCTTGTCCTGGTACTTGGATGTGCTCTAGAAAGAGGCACTTCTCCCATTCACAACAGGAAACAAAGGAGTATCCACCACTTTCCTTAGAAATATTTGTATGCATTTTCCTAAAACCAAATGGTGTTAAAGCACTGTCATCCAGTGAACAGTGTAACAGAAAACGGGAGTGGAGAGCTGTAAAAGGGCGGAGTGACCTGTGGGTGCATACAGGCATAAGCCTGAGCCCAAAATGCCAAAAATTATGAACTTGTGCTGTCCCCTCTGCATTTGACCCAAAGGTATCCAAACTCTTCATAGAATCATAGAATGGTCAGAGTTGGAAGGGATGCCCCAGGGATGGGGCATCCACAGCTTCCCTGGGCAACCTGTTCCAGTGTCCCACCACCCTGACAGTAAAGAATTTCTTTCTGGTATTTAATCTAAATGTCTCCTCTTTCAATTCAAAACTATTATTCCTCCTCCTATCACTACACTTCCTGACAAAGAGTCCCTCCCCATCTCTCCTGTAGGCCTCCTTTAGATACTGGAAGGCTGCTATGAGGTCTCCCCATTGCCTTCTCTTCTCCAGACTGAACAATCACAACTCTGTCAGCCTGTCTTCATAGCATAGGTGCTCCAGCCCTCTGATCATGTTTGTGGCCCTCTGCTGGATGCATTCCAACAGGTCCATGTCTTTCCTGTGTTGAGTAATCCAAAGCTGGACCCAGTACTCCTGTTGGGATCTTGCCAGAACAAAATAGAGGGATACATTGACCTCCCATGGCCTCCTGGTCATGCTTCGTTTGATGCAGCCTAGGATGTGATTGGCTTTCTTGGCTGCCAGCATGTGTTGCTGGCTCATATCAGGCTTTTCATCCACCATCAATCTCAAGTCCGTCTCCTCAGGACAGGTCTCCAGCATGTTGACTGCCTGACCTTTATTTGTGCCTGGGATTGACACGTCCCTGGTGCAGGACCTTGCACTTGGCTTGGCTGAACTTCATGTGATTTATACTAACCCACCTCTCAAGCCTGTCCGTCCCTCTGGATGGCATCCCTTCCCTCCAGTGTGTAGACACTGTGACACAACTTGTTATCAGTGGCAAACATGATGAAAGTGCACTCTATCCCACTGTCCATGTCTTCAACAAAGATGTTAAACAGCACTGAATAGCTTATGACTCCTGTGTCTGGCCTCAAATCAAACCTGCATCGTCCTCCATGCTCTCCTGTATTATTCATGTGAAATTCCAATATTAATGCACTTTGACCAGGGTATTCATTGTACTGAAGTGCTCTTGGCAGAGTATGAAGACAATAACATATTTTTTAAAAAAGATAAGTTCATGGGTATAATAGGAATAGGGTAAATTCTTCCTGAGTTTTTAAATGTATTGTAAAATGCAGAAGTGAAAAGAATTTTTAAAAAAAGAAGTTCCCTATACAGCTCTTCTTTTTCATTTCTTCCCCTCTGGCTAATGAATACAATCTGTTTTCACTCATGCTGGTGAAATCCATGTTGAGGTCAGAGCAGCACCATCATAACAGAACTTCTATACCTAAATACCAAATAAGTTTTCTGCAGCTTGATTCTACTTCTTCTTGATCTAGATTTTATGGCTGGGTTAACATCTTCTCTATAAATTCGTACGTTTGTTCAAAGGAAAATTAGATTTTTGCACTAGAATGACTTCCTCAAAAAAACCCCAACAACCTGGCTAGATCATAAAGTTAGAGTTAAAGTGGGTTGACTGCAACAGTTGGTACATCTAATTTATTTTTGTTTATTAGCTTTAATTGAAGATAAACCTTTTAATTCCATTTGCTTCCTACATGCTGTTTCCATGTTAGAAGGTCATTCACCAAGTATAAGTCATAACCAGGTTCACTCCCTGGAAATACAAAGCATGTAATTCATGAAAGGAGATCAACTGATACTTCAACCCTCAGAGATAAAAGTCCACAACAGGGTGAAGATAACATCAGAGTCATTGAGGAAAAGAATAACAGTACCTGAAAAATACATCATGATCAAGCCAGTAAAGTATGTCTGCAGGAAATCATAGAAGGCCTCTATATTTTTATCAACCCTATCTTTTTTAAGTACTGAAGTGATATGAAAGCAGGGGGAAATGATTATAGATTTTCAGTTCCTTTATTTTTTTCAAGGTCATGGGTCACGTAGAAATATACCAGAAATAACCCCAGCCAAATTTGTTTTAAAAGTATAATTGCAACTAAATCCATGGAGGCTTCGGAGGTTCATTATTTTAAGTATGAAACAAAGTTCTTTATCCAACAAATATTTACACACCATCTTATTTTGAGAGTATCGCATCAAGTTCCACAAGCCTAGTCAGGTGCATAATTTGAAGCACTCCTGCATATTTAAAGATATTTTTTGCTTCTACTTCAGCTTTGTTCAGCAAAACATATTTTGAATGTTTACATGAAAGCTGGTTATGCTTTGAGAAGTCTGCCTAAAAGTTAGTTAATTTATACAATGGACAAAAAAGAATTTGTACCTTGGAGATATGAGTGAAGTGTGTATGTAAAGGTGTGCTCTAATATGAGGAGAATTACATGGAAGGAGGTATAAAAGGCTTGTAATGACTTAACATGTTAGTCTGGTATTTATGTGAACTAAGTAGACTATTTGGGCAGTTAGTGTCCATATTATCAAAGCTGTGTTCTGAATGTACTTGAAAAATTACTTTTTGGCAACCATGTAACCCAGATTAAATTACAACATTAGCATTAATAATTCTGGCATAGATAAAGTATGGCAATGGCCAGAGTTTGAAAATGTGCATCCAAGTATTATAGCTTGAGGGTAAAAACAGAGCCAAAGAACTGTTTTCCTAGGAAAAGATCTCTGGCATCTGCCATTTATTTTTTTCTGCTAAATATGAAGGGAAGTTTGTGGGTATGAGAAAGGGCTTTGACTTGGTTAAAAAGCTTGCTCAAAGAGTAATTTAACTTATACTTTGTGTAAGTAGTATTTATTGTGCAAGTATATAATAACTTCTGTAATAACTTTAATATGTCTATGCGATTGTTCGGTAGGATGTACAAAATGAAAGGGATATTTAACAGGTCTATTTTTATCACTGCTTCTACCTAACAATCTTCCACATATGCATACCATGTGGAAGACATGGGGCCCAAATAGGCAGGCTGTGAGTAGAAAGACTGGAATATTTTAGGCAAAATTGGAGCTTGGATTCAGGAGTAGATTCATGGTCAACCTGAAATTACCTTTTCTTTTCTTGCAGGACTCCACATCTGCATGGCAGGTAGAAGGCATGAGAGTATTGTTCTTTTAAGTTTCTAATACTGCAAACCTCTCTTGCTAAGTTGTCCTTGTGACTGTCCGCTACTTGTCCCCAAAAATTTCAGTAAAAAAAGACCTCTCAGGGTGTGTCTTTTGCCGAAACCTCCGTGATGGAAATGACCTGTTGGGCTGAGTAGGACCTTGGCTCTGTAGCAATGTGATATAGTTACAAAGGCTTAATATAATTTCATAACACTCATGAATCTTCCTATTCTGTAACAAGGATATAATCCCCTATTAGTAGGTGACAATGAAGAAAGGCCTCTATTATGTTTTATGCGCTCTTTCCATAAAGATGTGCTCTCTTCCCTCCTTCCCTACAGAAATGCAACGTGAATCCAAATTGAGTCCATTCCCCAAACTTTCTAAAAATAACTGGGTTGGCTGAAAGATCTGCAGTGGTCTAGAGTACCTTTATTTAAACCTGACCTAGAAAAGGAGGAAGTAGCCAGCCATTTCCCAAAATAAAAACTTTCCTCATAACTATCAGAGGGCTTTGAAATGTTTTAAACATACATCACGGGATACTAATGCCACCAATAGTACTAAGTGATTCCCCTTTCTGTTCAGGTAGATGGCTAATGTTAGGATTGTATTAGAACTAGTATAGAATGCATTAGTGGTTTTAATTCTAGAAGTGGTTATTCCATATTAAATTTTGGTACATGCACTGGTAAGAAAATGCCAATATTTGTGCTGTATCCCATACAATCGTTCAGTTCCTATAGCTATTTGTAGGTTCTACCCATCAGCTGAACCACTTCCAGTCACATGAACAACAGGAAGGATTTTTTTTTTCTTTTTCTTTTCTTATTTCTAGCATGAACTGTCTGATTTAAATTTGAAACTGTAAATACAATCTAGTTATTGAATTTTCCTACCTCTCTACATTATAGAACAAGGACAGTTGAACATAGACATAGACATATAGAGTAAAGTTTCCCAGGGGAACTTGCTGTTTCTTTTTCTAAGGATCCCAAGTACATATTCAGGTGAACCTGTTTCATACTTCCTGCTTTGTGGGTGATTTTCATAATTTTAAAAAGAACTGAGTTCACAGCATCCTGTGAAGTCTAAACCCTATCTTCTAGTGATCTCTAATGAAAAGTCTTAACATGATTCTAATGAAAGGTATCAGGATAAATTCTCCTGTGGACCGTGGTTGTCATCATCCAAACCCAAACATCAGAATTGAATATGCAGACCTGCAAAGATCACTTAAATGCCAACGAGGTTTTTGGGACGTATTGAGTTGGCATGGAGGTTCTTGTGTTCTCCTTCCTTGCTGTCCCTAGCAGGAGAAAAAGAGCCTGGCCAAGACTGTACCAATTTGTGAGTATGGTTTTAATGCCTTGGGGCTGAAAGTTGTAGTTTGCATTAGGTTACTCTGACTGAGTATAGGAAATCAGAACGTAACTGAAACAGGAAAGTGATTAGAAGGATGGAAGAAGGGGAAGGGACACAACCCCAAAAGAGTTCCTAGGGCATGCAATTTAACCCATGCCTATTGTGCTTAGCTGCCTTTTCCCATGCACTTGTTTTTGATCTACAGCACACACGACAGTGGTAAATACTAAAACCGAGGGAACATTTGCAAGCTATCAAAGGAGGTGGAGTCACTCCGGCAATTGGAAAGGGAAACTCTGCTATTTCTCAGGATATTTATAGAAGGGTACCCCTACTGCCATTTGTGCTTCAGGGAGGTCCTTCCCTTAATTGCTGATAGTGTGTACTTTAGCCATGTGTGGTGCAGCAGATCGGGCTCAGCTCTGTGAGCCGCAGTTCCCCTTTCCCAGAGCTTCCTTTGAACTCTGCAGCCCTACGCAATAAAGTTATGTGTGGTGCTAGGCTGGCCCACCCAGAGAGTGAGATACTTCTTGAAGATGCCTTCCACTTCCCTATGGCAAGCTACTGTGAAAATGTTACAGTAGGCTCTCCATGTCAACACTGCTTCTCCCTCTTCTCACTCCAGCCTGCCTGCTGGAGGCAGGCTAGGACTACCCCAGCCTGAGCAGCACCCTTTGCTCAGTGTTGTCTCTGATTTAGGACCTCTCATAACTGTCCCACTCCATGTGGCTTGCTTGCAGAGTAGGATGTTCAGTGACAACTCCACGTTTGCCCAGAGCTATTGTTTCAGATTTTGTTTTTAATTGCAGCATTCTCAATAGATGGCCTTTTTCCCTTTTCTTTGATTGTGAGAGAAACAGGGCAATGTTACATGTGTTTCATTAGTGACAGTGCCTTTTAAATCTCTAGCCCATTCTCAAAACAACAGTTGGAAAATACTTTTCAGGTCCCTCTCCTCAACAACAGCTGGTGGATTTTCAAGGACTTTGGTTTAAGATGAGAGAAGGGAAAGGAACACCAGAAGGGGCGAACAAACCCGTCAGCTTTCTTATCCAAACACACTGTCATTCCCATGATTGATGGGGTCCTTGGCCAAACTCTGGAAGACTTTCAAACACACTCTGTTCTGGGGTGGTGTGTGTTTCAGAGGGTCATTCTGTCAGGTGTGACTATACACAAATTAAGTGTTAGCTCCCCAAATAAGTACCTACTCCGGGAAGATAATAGGTAGAAGTTTCAAAACTCACTACCTTTGAGCAAAGCAAATTGTCTTAGAGCTTAGGGTTACTCAGGAAAGACTCTGAGAAATTTACACTTCACTAGGCACTGAGCATTAAGTCGGTCATTTACTACTTCCGCCGACAAATATGTGTTTCACACCCAATACTGTGAATGTATATTTTTAGTCTATGGCTTTAAAAAAACTACAACAAACTCAAACCATTTATTCAAAGTAAAATTTTAGTCTTATATCCAGGAAAATACCCTGTTTACTCAAAAACCTCTTCAAGGACTAGCTTATCAGCAGGAAGAGGAGAGGCTTGTGATACAGTCCCAGAGTCTCAGACTTGAAAAAAAGCAGCCTTATGTTGGTTGTTGATGCAATACAAAGTTAAACACAAAAGTGACTCAATTTGACAATTTCAAATACACTGTCTAAATGGAAAGGTCAAATAACTATGCACACCTTTTAAATTGATATCCATAAATAAGAAAGACATGTTTTTCTAGGGTTTTCTTCTACTGTGAACAATGACTGAAATTGTGTGTCAGCCTATAAATGCACTGCCCAGACTTCTGTTTCAAATGTCAAACAAAAGTACTTCCTTCTGTTTCCAGAAAGTTAATCACCATCTTTTTCTTTCATAAATAACACTGCCCATACAATACCTTCCACCAAAATTTCCAGAAATGGGAAAAGTCTCCTACACCTTTGGGAGGCTGGAAGGTGTGAAGTGAGGAAGAAAAGAGGTGTTAGGTTCCCAGTGACCTAGAGAAAGTCAGAGCAGATGTAAAGAATCAATTCCAGGTCATCCCTCTGCTAATGTGTTGCTGTAACTATTAAACCTTACCCTCCTCATACTAATAACAGGAAGTCAGTGGACAGTTACCCACCCAGTTCATGGATCCATTTGGAAATATGCTTTTTCATTGCTTTCCCAGGGTTCTCTGGAGAACAATAGACTCACAGGTTTTTCTCTGGAATTGGCATAGGCAGCTTAAAAAAAGAAGCTCCAAATATTGTGTGATGTTTGTGGATTTTACACATTTGGTGGGGCTCTTGGTTTTGCCAGAAGGCAGATGGGTAGAAATCAAAGATTGTATTCAGTCACTGTATGAGCTTTGCCTCTGCTTCCAGATGAAATACTTTGGGACTTTGCCTTTATGCTGGAAAATGCTGGAATTAATTTTGCTTTTACAATTGCACTAACCACGGTCAGTGCTTCACCCTGTGTCTCTGAAGGACAAGAGAAATTGTCTGCCATGGATGAGTCAGATTTGTCATGTGCAATAACCTTGCTCTTGGGCAGATCTTCATAGTCAAGCCCATTAGCATGGATGCTGCAATATTTTTTCCTCTGCTTTGCCAGCTGCCTTCGATCCCTGCCTCTTTAAAAGTCCCAACTAATTTGCCACAGAGACCTAAACTCCTGCGTTCATCTAACACTGGAACATTTTAGCACTTTACAGCCTACTTGGATCATTCTGCATGTGCCTCTGGACTGCCCTGGCACATGAATCACCCTTTAAACAAGAACTCTTATTTACCATTACACTGCTTTAATGGTATAACGGCAAATAGATGTTTCATTTACAACTGGGTTCTGAATCTTCGCCTTGAGGATCTCGTCCTGTTCTTAATTTCTGAATACTTTTGTTTTCAATACATTTTAAGTGATTGAAAGCATATACAGGGTGGGAAGGGTAAAGATAGCAGAAGAGTCACCACATTGCACGGCTTGTGAAAAGCTGGAACAGGACGGCTGCTGTAGAACAATGTGCATTTAGAAAGGCACAGAGCCTGTGCTGGCAACCTTAGGGAGTTTTAAAGTCATGTGGATATAATATGTCCCCAGCGTGAGGCTGCATTACTGTGCCAGAGTACTGCAAGGGGAAGGACTGCCAAAGGGTAAATGCGGAAAAGTTCCCAGTATCTCACTGAATGCTAGAGCTATGAAAAGCGCTCATAAGGGATGCTTTGTTGTTGCAAATACAGGGGAGACAGGGCTGATAAAGGGAGGTAATTACTCTCTTCCACCACCACTGCCCCCCTATATGTTGACAGTGTTGTCTCTATGGTTCCTTTATGGATAATGGAGAGAAACCAGCCCTCTGCAGGAAATACCAGAGTATTTCAGATCCTACTTTAAAAAGGAATAAATCATTCCTTACTCCACACTGTATATTGACTTGATAGTTAGTGACTGTTAAAAGACTCTGCAGTGACTAGCTCATAGGCAGACTGTAGTTAGCCAGATAGAATCTGGCCCAAAACATCTCAGCAGTACAAAAACATCTTCTGGTATTGCTTCATATACTCCTTGACCTCACAGAGTCTTATTAGAGGGAGTGCCTTTGATGCCAGAATGGCAAATAGTAATTTTTGTATTGCTTAAGGTCTTTGGACTGGGCTCGGCAGCCTTTCCATAGGTCTCCATAAACATATACTGCCATGGCGGAGGTTGAATGAATAAATAGACATATATGCACATTTATATAAAATACATACAAGCATGTATATATACAAATATGGAGCTGAAAAGTCAGATTTTTGTTCTGACTTTGGAAAAAGGGTTGTTAATGTGTAGGTAGGTGAGCTCATTTATACCTTACTAGTCCTTACTGGTGTCATTACATCGGTGTTAGCATGGCATGATTATGAATGGACCCACTGTGAGACATGGGTTGCAAAAAGAGAGAAGCGAAGAT
>VZTM01031782.1:0-25703 GCA_013400555.1 Jacana jacana
GGCTACCTGGGCTAGGAATAAAAGCATAACTGTATTCCAGATGCAGGATTAATTCTTGAATGAACAATGAGAACATTTACACTAGTGAGAATTTGGAAGCATGCAGTACTCCCACTGCCAATTTTTAAAGCATAAACAGTAGTGGAGAGCCGAAAAAGAATCAAAATAAAAACAGCAGGAGGAGAGAAGTTCTTAAGAAGTAAAAAAAAATTCAATCCTTTTTGAAGAGAACTTTTCCCCTGAAGAGGATTAAATTCCCCCTGTGGTTCCTGCTTACATATAAACTGTAATTCCACCTGCAAGTCTTCAACTCTATGACTGTTTCTCCACAAAACTACCATTTCTACCAAGTACCAGAAAGTACTAGTTAATGATACAGAGAAATTCCGAGTAGATGACTAGTCCTAGAAGAGTATACCTAAGACTCATGAAGTTCAATTTGATCTAGTCTGACTTGGTCAATAATATGAAAATGAGCCCACTGACAAACAGCTAAACTGATTTGATGCCTTTTGAGAGACTTCAGAAAAGTAAACTTATCCTCCTTGGATGCCTTCTTCAGTTTCTTCCTGTATCAATATCAGATGCAGGTAAGCTGCTGCTTTAGCCTTTGGATACCTGCTTACAGAAATAATCTTGATAACCACAGTTGGCATTTCACTTTGTGCCTAAAATCAGGTTCTTTTTTCTAGCTGAAATAAATAATCTCTGCTTTCCTAGATGTAGAAGTTCTTGATAGGTCTTTTCTTTCACTTAGTCTATGGTGAGTTTCATCTAAGATAATCATCTTGTAAAAGGTGATTTGCAGGTTTTACAGGCACGGAAAAATGTCAAGGACTCTATAGCAACAATGTTATTATAGCAATGAACTTTTTTAGCATCCCCAGTGCACAAGGGTCTGCTATGCAGTTCTGACCACACATGAGGCTCATGTAGTGAGTGGTGATAGATAATTTAATTCTGAAACTGTTGTCACTTCTGAGCTGACACCTACCTAGTGCTATGTATCAGATCTGTCATTCATATTGTGTTAGCTGAACATGTGCTATCCTTGAGTACAAAGGGACACACAGATTTTTTGAAGACTCGAATAATTACCCTCAGTGGAAATTTTATGAAGACTGGACCCCGAGCAAGACTATTGTTGTGGGGGTTTTTGTTGCTGCCAAACAAAAATAATGTGGGTTTACTTGGTCTTAGGCAGTCCAGTGTGAGTACAGAGGCTGACTTGCCCCCTGGCTGCCACTGAGATTTGGGACCTTAGTGTAGTTCCTTGCAATGATTTCCTTACCTTGTCATTACTCCACACTGGGTCTTGTATTACACCTGTATTTTCATGATCAACAGGTTTAAAATAATTGTTTCTTGGAGGAACATGGAGTCCTACACAAACAAAATGATACGAGATATTACTGGATTTGTCTATACCATCAGTACAAAGCATGGACTTACATACAGTAATCCCCATCTCTGCTGCTTCTAGAAAGGATGGGCTAAGGCACAGGCTAGGAGATCTGTGATTACCTAGTGTCCTTGGCCCATTTATTCTTAAAAAATACACAAGGCAGTGTGAGGCAAGCATGTAAAAATTATTTCAATAAATTTATTTCTGTTCTCAAAACGAAGGGAGAAACGTAATTTTGCACTCTAATTTATTTAGATGCATTTATGTGTTCTTTCTCCTCAAATAAATGGTGTCAAATGACCCTCCATGTAATGTACTTTAGTCCCATACTGCAACTATTTGCAGTGACTAATATCTCATTGCCCATCACCTAAGCTATTACAATGCCAGATATGCTAATTACTTCCTTGAATGTGCAGTACAAAATGTGCTTGGCTTGAAACCATTCTTTAGACAAGTAAGGCATGTATTTTTTCCCTGGCAGTTTAATTGCACGACTGTCAGCTAGATCACAGCAAACATCTTTTCCTTCCTCATCGTTCATTCCCTAGCCTGTCTTCTTGCAGCGTGGTTGCAATTGCTAAGTAGGAAATAAAAAATAAAGAAGGAATAAAGAATATTTACAGTTTACAAGGCTACATGTGTGGCTTTCTAAATACATGTATAAATATAGGTGAGTAACAGTCTTCAGGGAAAGGAACAAAATTAGAAGCCAATAAAAATTAGCCAAACTTCCATGAGCGTTGTTGATATGTCCATCCTATAGAGTCGTACAATGGCCATTGACATGAAAGGGGATATTTACATTGACAGAGGTAGTGTTTGATCTTCCTACGTAAAAACAAGATATGTCGCAGTGACATACCTGAAGGCCTTCCACAGCATTTAAGAACTACTTTGCAAGTGAGTAGGGACTGAGGTAAAGTGAATGCCCAGCTGCTCATGTGTCATCAAAAAACACCACAGAGGCTATACCAGGAAGGGTATGTCGTGGAAGGGCAAGAGCAAATGTCAAATAGCAGCAGGGTGGGGTGAGACAAAAAGTTCCTATTCTTTATAAATATGTGAGACAAAAAGTTCCTATTCTTTATAAATATTATAAAATATAGACTAACTAGTTAGAAATATCTAGCTTTTGTAATTTTCCATGCTCAGGATGATAGTTTTAACTCTAAACAATGAACTTCTGTTATTTTAAAGTTAGTTTTGCTCTAAGAGAAATCCTACTCTATCTTTGAAAAAGATTTTTTCCTCTATTCCCTACCTCCCTTACTCCTACAGATAAAAATAAGAAGTCCTTGGAGTTCAACCTTAGCTTAAGGTAAGAATCATTGCCTACTTCTACATCTCTCTGTTAAAAAATTACCAAGATCAAGGCCAAGTCCTTCTTCCACTTTATCTAACCCCAGGAGCACCTTCAGTCCACATGATAACTTCAGACTTTGTTTTACTCTTTGTCTGGCCCAACAGCCTCCATCTAAAACCTCTGTCTTAATGCTACTGCAATGTGACCACTTCCAGATGGATAAGACAGCCTGGCATGCCTTCCTGTTAGAAAAGGTGGTGGGGGCTGAAAAGATAGCTGGGATCTGTAATCTTCTGAAATTCAAACTGAGTATCAGTTGCCAGTAAAGTCAGTATGGACATGAGATGACAGTTATTTAGAGTATGCTCAAATAGCTTTGGACGCCAGCTCTCTCTGATGTAATATGAACATAGACTTGACACTCTGTCTTGTATATGCAGACAGAGGCCAGAAGAGCCCTTAATATTGATCCATAAGAGAAGTATTATTTTTAAATTACATCATGCTTTTCCATTTTACTCTGCTTTTATATGGAGATAGGAAGGATCTTTGGTCCTTGTTTTTTAAGAATATTAGCATCTCTGTCGACAGAATGAATCTTCTCGGTTATTGCTCATGTCCACCAGAAATAATAGAATCATAGAATCAGGTAGGTTGGAAGAGACCCTTGGGATCATCAAGTCCAACCATCAGCCCTACTCTACAAGTTCTCCCCTACACCAGGCCCCTCAACACCATATCTAATCTACTCTTAAACACAGTCAGGGATGGGGACTCCACCACCTCCCCAGGCAGCTGATTCCACTGACTGACCACTCTCTCTGTGAAAAACTTTTTCCTGATGTCTAGCCTAAACCTACCCTGCTGCAGCTTGCAGCCATTCCCTCTTGTTCTATTGCTGATTGCCCGTGAGAAGAGACCAGCACCAACCTCCCTACAATGCCCTTTCAAGCAGTTGTAGACAGCGATGAGGTCTCCCCTCAGCCTCCNGCCCATCTATCCAGTCTATCCAAGTCAATGTGCCCTTCTGTGCAATATAGATATTCAATGTAAAAAATTAAAGTATGCTTTCATTGAATCACAGAGTCATAGAATAGCACAGGTTAGAAGGTACCTCAAAAGACCTTGTGGTCCAGCCTTTCAGGGAAAAGGGAGCCTAGACGATGTCCCCTGTCCAATTGCATCTTGAAAACCTCCAGCAATGGGGAGTCTACCACATCCCTGAGGAGGTTGTTCCAGTGAACTATTTTTCTTACTGTAAAAAAATTTATTTCTTATACTGAGATGAAACCTTTCCCAGTGCAACTTGTACTCATTGCCCCTGTCTTCTCCTTGTGAAGAGAGAACACCCATCCTCTTTGAAGCCACCCTTTAAGTATTGGAATACTGTGACAGGTATTGTTACTGTCCTTTTTGAGAATTTGTTATATGTACCACATTTTTATCACATTTGAAAACATATGAGCCTTTCAATGTCTCCAAAGATTTCTTGAGCATCCAGATAAAATTTAAGATTACAAAATAGTTTATTATAATTCAATATCAAGACAAAAGTCACTTGAACCTTGAAACTATGTATTATGAGGAGTGGTACTGTTTCATGTGCATGAAATATTTAAAAAATATTGTGTTGCTGTAACATTTCTCTTGCTGGATACCTGCAACTTCCTAAACTTTCTTCTCAAAACAGCTCAAGATCATTCTGTAGCATTTATTTAGTCATGTTGATATAGTGATAAGATTCTAGTCTGCTCATAATACTGCAACAGAGACTTCAGCCTTGGATATTTAACATGGAAAAACAGACTGAAGTTAGACCCCTGGTCTCAATCGCAACTGAATGAAAGATCTTTGAAAAGGATTATAAAAATCATATATCATTATAGACATAGCCCCTTCACACCTTCAAAAGCATCCTGGAATAACAGTAATGTATAAAAGAAACAAGAAATAGAGAGGAGGAAAGAGTATGACTTGCCACCCAGACTGTAAACCCATGGTGAGGATAACCATAAGGAGTGCATGGAGTTGTATTCCAGCTGATTACAGATGAGAAACACTGCAATTTTTCTGCAATAACATTTGAGAAACAGTCTTTCCCTTCAATCAGATCCACCATAACCAAACCAGATATTTTAAAAATGTGACAGCACTTTAAATATCTTGGTTTTTATAAAAAAGAGATATAGGGATTACTGGAAGAGGCAATATATTTCATTAGTCCAACACATATACACGCTGTTGTTGTCATCCATGTCTGTGACTTTTATTTGTCTGTGATTTTGAGTCTTCAATAAATTTTATATTTTTTCTGCATTCAAGTGTTTGGGCTTTCTTTAATGAAACAGACATTCTGATGCATTTTTCTCATGTATTTTACAGCAAATTAGAATAACACTATCCTTCATATATTTAACTGAAAGAGAAATAAGCAAGGCAAATAACACAGTTGAAAGCACACACAAAATGGAAACCCGTGTACCAGTAAACTGGTGTGCAATGTGCAAGGACCTAGATGGATTTTTCACATCAATCTGGAATAAAATATGACAATCTGAACCTTTTTACATATGGTGTCTGACGTTCATTACACTGAAATACAAAAGTAGTGGTTTTGAATTACCTCGCCAGTCCAAGGATCTCTATGTCCTTGGTTTATCTGCATGGAAGGACAGTGACTGCAGACTTGATGTACAAAAGCCTACCTTTACCCAGTTTATTTGCCACCCCCACCACAGATGCAGAACCTCATCTCTGTTTGACAGCCCCTGTATTCTGGATCGCTGCAAATTCCATCTGGAATTTTACTGAAGAGCTCATAGACATCTTCTAAAATGTTTATTTCTTTGAAGTCTGTGTGTCTTTCTCTTACACTTCATGCTGATAGATTGACAGTGCATGTCTTGCCTCAGGCACTTCTCCTGTAGCCTTCAGCTAGCCAAGACCTTAGAGGTGTGCTAGCAGTTCTCTCAGCCTGACAAAATCCACAGAAGCAAAGGAACTACATAATGCTCGGCATGTGTGTGTAGAGAGGGGAATGAGGGAAAGCATGGTGGAAAATGGCTCTTATCACCGCATATCCTTTAAGTAGGCATCCCCGACAAACCACATGAGCAGTGAGGCTGACACGTTCATGTCATTCAAAACAGCTGCTCAGCAAAGATAGATAGAAGAAGCCTGCACCCAGCCCAGAAGCCTCACATTTTAAACACTTCCGGTTTCACAAAGGACCTTTCTTGTAATGAAAAAAAAAAAAAAAAGTGAAAAAAAAACAACCAAAAAAAAAAAAAAAAAAAAAAAAAAGGGAAAANAAAAAAACAAAACAAAAAAAAAAACCAAAAAAAAAACCAAAGGAGGATATGGGATACGTTTCTTATTCATTTGTGATCAATTAGACTTTGGATTCCTGTTGAGTCTCTCTTGTGCTCCCAAATTCCAAAGATAAAATGCTGGATTAATAGAGACCCAAAAAAAAATAAAGATGCCAAAGGCTAAAATCAAGTAATAAAGAGATAAAAGGTATGGCAGTGTGGTTGTCCTGATGCTTTTTGCGTTGAAAATTAACATGTTGATCAGAATCAGAGATTGTTATTTCTGGTTTTGTGGTTGTTAAGTTGTGTAAAGAAAACGCAAAGCGTGAGCCCCATGTATTAAATGCTGGAAGTGTGACTCATTTGGCACTTTTTGTTTGTTACAGTGTCATCCTAGGAAGTTTCCCATTGTGTACTTACAAAAAGATGATTGTCACATGTAGAAGAACAAAGAATAAGCTTCAGCTAATGACTGTTTACACAGCCAAACAATAAGCTTGACTATAATCCAAGGGAAGAGGTAAGGAGAAAAAAGCATGCATTTATATAAATTCTCTTAAGGTTCTATACAAGACTGATCTATGTAGAATTGAAGTTTTCTGTTTACATGAAGACCTATGTCTCAGAAAAAGTCAGGCACTACATCAGTGAGGCAGTGGTCAACTAAGCCAATTCTGTGTAAGTTTTGGAGCACTGTATTACCAGATCTGTCAAAGGAAATCCTTCATTGCATACAAGTGTTGCTCAAGTGTGAAATTCTGGGAGTCAATTCTCTTCATCTTTGTTTGCTTCACAATGATGTTAAAGCAGCCAGAAGCACTGGAACAGATGAGGCATATTTTTCTTGCAACATTTGGCCACTTCTTGGGCAAATTTCTCCCTGAAAAGCATTCCATGTGAAAGATGGAGAGTGACTGGAAAACAGCTAAAATGTCATATCTAAGATAAGCTCCTCTCTTATTAAAGCAGTTTTCTGCGAAGCGAAGATGGGCATCTCACTATATCTGAATGGTACAAAAGGTGAGGGTTAGCAATGAGATCCTGTCTGTCTTCCCCATATACACTGTAAGCACTTGTTTTCATGTTCAGAAACTGTACTAGATGTTGCCTGACACTTCTCCAAGAGGAAAAGGTGTTTGAGTTTTGCTAGGTTTGTTCCTGTCCTTATAAATAAAAGGTCTACCTATACTCGAGTCTCTTTTGTGTACCATGGAAGCATTGTATAGACTTGACCGAGTGAGAGGAACAATTATGATAATAAATGAGCAATGAAGAGATCAAGGAAACAGCAAGGAAAAATGCTATGAATCAACACAGGCAATAGATGGAAAATAAAGAGCCTAGAAGAATGAAGGCAAAATGCAACTGCATTGTCTAGGAAGGCTTTCATCATGTGAAAGAAGCACTTGAATCAGATTAACCTAAATTCTCTCATTGAAAGAGGTCCTTTGTACCTCTTTTCAGAAGCTCTCTCCCTGCAGGATCTCAGGGAGCCCTGACACAGAAGAGTCCTCTCCACGCACAGGACTCTACCACACAGACCAAAGTTCAGGAGTAATCTGAGCTGTTTAACAAAGAAAAGGGATAACTTTCCAAAGCAAATTGTTAACAGCAATGAGGAGAGGTACTTACGAGCAACACAGGCTTATAATTGACAGTGGATTACCTTCAAGATGACCCTTCCTCAAATTATGATTTAATGTCAGTGCTGTTTTATGTGTAATATGTTTAAGTTACTTCTATTTCTCCTCTTCTCTAAAGAAAAATTCCAACAACAATTTTTCCAGTAAAATTTTGAATTGTAACAGTTCCAGTCCAGTCTTGCCCCGATGGCAGATTGGCGAGGTACATTTTAATATCCTTCCCTGCTGGTCTGCTGTTGATTCCTTTTGTGGTGTTTATTACCATATCAGTTAAAACCAAATGGTAATGGTAATGCAAAAATAAAAAGCAGCATTAGTTTTATGATGTCTGTTTCTACTGGCTTCTATGTTGTCATTTTTAGTGCTTGACTGTTGTGAGCCTAAAACTAATACTGGTTTTGGGGTTGGGCATTTCATTTTAATTTCCTTTTATAAATAATATCATGAAACCAAGCTCTATTCCAAAGCCCACTCAAATCCACTGAGCAGAATTAACAATTGTCTAGAAGTCGTGTGTCCTGGTTTGAGGTAAAACAAACCAATTTTCTGTTCAGTCGCTTTACTTTTTTAGCTGTGCCTCTTCTAACGAACTAAAGTCTGAAATTAACAGCACATTGTTCAGAGATTGTTTCGTCTCATAGTGATAAGACCTGATTATACCAAGGGATGGGCTGCAGAGAGGCCCTTGCTAGAACAACCAAGGTCAGGTAATTTTGTCAGGTGACCCAAAACTGACCAACTGGTGTATTCCATCCCAGCTGCATCATGCTCAGCATAAAAGCTGAGGGATGGCTGACGTCTGAGGAGGACCCTGTCTGTTCGTCTGCCTTTGATCCTGATCTGGAATCAATCCAGCTCCTGTCGGTCACCAAGTCCAGCCTGGGACATTTATTGATGCTGCTGGTGACGTGATTGTCATCCTGGGAGCCTGATACGGTTTTGTATAGACTGTATAACTTTTTTTTTTATCCTTTCTTTTATACTTTTTAATTTTTCTTTTTAATTTTTTTATTATATTATTATTATTTATATTTCATTAAAGTAGTTTAGTTTTTATCTAAGCTCCTGAATCTCTTAATCCTTTCCTCTCCTCTCTTCTCCTTAGACTGGGGGGGGAGGAAAACCACGACATAGTGGCAGAATTTAACCTACAAAGATGAAGACCACATACTATGTATCTTGTCTGAAATGTTTTTAAGTTGACAGCTCCTGAAGAAATTTTCTTTGCTAGAGGTCAAATAATACAGTTAGTAAACAACTGGTCTGAAAACTAACTGCATAATTAGCAATTGGAATGCACAAAGAGTGGTTAATTTCCAACAAAACCAACTTTAATTGACATGAATTTCCATAATCCTCCCTAAGAAAACACAGAACTTACAGGCCTAAACACTGCCAAGTGACTGAGAAGGATGGGCAGAAAATTCTAAGGAAAAGGTATTTACCTATCAACAGTTTAGGACTGCTAATCATTAGAATCACACAAAACTTCACTTTGCCAGTCTGGAATCTACTAGACACAGACTTCATCTTTTTTTTTACAGTTAGTCATTTCAAAGAAAATGTCCTCCCAGTTACAAGTTCCAGGATGCAGATCCTAAGAGCCTTCCACTGGAGTTGCACATTCCTGCACAATAAGTTTAAACCAGCAGGCTTGCCTTTCTTACTTCCTTTTTACTCTCCAAGTGCCTTAGCAACTTAAAATCATAGCTCTAACCCTACTGTGGAATTCCAAAATAATAAATCCAGAAGGAAATTCTGGAGTTCTTGAGGTCCAAAACCCCTCACACAGGTGAGCCAACTCTGAAGTCAGATCCAACTTTGGAGTTAGATCCTGGTGCTCAGGATCATATACAGTTGGAGATCCTTCTCTCTGTTGACTTAATGGTATAAGGATGAGATTTAGAGTCAGGTCATCTTAAGAAAGTGGCTGCGCAAGGCCAAGTCACAGTCTTTCTTCTGCACACCATCATAAACACCATGTTTTTAATTTGCTGTAGCAAGTTAGGTCCAGCAGAAACATATAAAACAGAATACTGCAGCTCAAGTGTACAACTTTCTGTGCACTTTAGATTCAAAGAAGTTGCAGTCATGATCATTATTGAAGAAAAAAAAAACAAAAACTGAAAACAACCATTTGATGTGACTTAGACGAACCTTCGCTCAAAGCATGATTTGACTACCCCTGTGCTAGATGGGTTCAGCTCTCTCAGTAGCTGGGGCAAGGGGAAGAGATACACAGTAGAGATCAAGCACCACCCGGTGTTTCCCCCCTGGGCACTTTGCATCCTTAATTATGTCTTTAAAGTAAATTTCTGTAGTCACTCAAGTGTACAAAATAAAAATGTATCCAATCTTTGTGTTAAGACAAACCAGGCCCCAGCTTTCTCTGAGAATGTCAGCTGCTTTCTCTGCAAAGCCTAAGGATAACCTGAACCTTAAAGGAATATATGTATAAATTATAGTTCCATGATGTTTTATAGTATTTTACTAGGAAGTCTATCACTAAACCAAAAAGCTTGCATAGAGACTGGACACCGAAAAATGTAATGATATACACTGGAGTTTACTCCAAGAGAACCTAAAGTCACAACCTCCAAAATATGGAGACAAACGTGTTGCAATTTAAATTGACAGATATGAGCTTTTTTCCACTGCTTTGGTTTCAGTTCTAATTCTTCTTTTCAAACTCTTATTTTAGTGTGGCAGAAATTTCATGAAAAATAGCCGTTTTCTTAAAATGTTAGATATAGTTTATAACAAAGACATCCTGAGTTATTCATGTACTTTCATATCATTAGGGATAGAAATTTTGAAAAACAGTGACCTTGACGCCAAATTCCAACTTTCATCATACACAGATTTTAGATCTGGATTGTTGTTTTAGCTCTAACGTAAATGAGGATTCTAATAGTGCTCTTTTTTTGGCCTAATATTTGGGAACTATTTGTCCAAATTCCCTAGGAGAACAAATAGGCAAACCTGGCTGAAGTCAGTGAACTATGGGGGGTGATGCCAAGGGAAAGTTGCTGGCAACAGTGAAGCTGTTCTTTATTGCTTATGTATTCGAAAGAATGGAAAGTCAAGAGAAAGTGCATATTTGACATCACAGGGCATCTATATTTTCCTTAGACTAATCAGCAGCTCTTTAAAGAGAGAAACAAAAAGGGATGAAAGATTAAAAAAAAAAGTCACAGAAGCAAACAAAAGTAAAAATAAAAAAAAAATCTATGTGTGCAGTGGTTTATAAAGTATTTCTTTAAAAATAGTATATATATATGTATATAAAATGTTATACACGTTTTTTTGCTTGTTCATCTATTATATACGGGGGGTTGGTGTTCCTTCAAGACTTGCCAGCACTGCTTTCTGTTGTTTTCCATTTAAAGTTGCAGGCTTTCCCCAAGAGATCCATAACTTTTTTGGTTTTTAAGTCAGACAGCAATATTACAGTAGGTTCCTTGGCTATTTGTTTAATATATTAAATAAATATTATATACATCTTATATAAAATAAAATAGACCTTTAAAACACAAGACACAGAGGTATACACATAATAGCAAGTCAGCTTTTAAAAGAATTCTCTTCTCACATCAAACACTTTCAAGTACAGTGGTTTAATTTACACACAGAAGGACCCTTGAGGGAAGAAAAATCTTGTAGAAACTGACTGGATAGATACTCTCTTCTTTCTCTTTTACTTCTCCATGGAATTACAGATATTTTTTTCTGCAGAGTGAATAGATTTTCATGAAGTTTTCTTGTGTTAAATTGATTTCTTTAGCACTATTCAGCAGTTTTTAAAGAAAAGACTTTGAAATACAACTTTCCCCCTCTCAGCAGGATATTTTACATTCATGTACCTTCAAAAAAAAACCCTTGATAAGGATTGATTCTTCACTTCAGTAAACCAGGTAAGAGAACTCCCAAGTCTATAAAGGTGGTCTGTAAGATGCAGTCAATGAGAAAGGGCACGTGAGCACCCCACTCAGGGTTATCCACTGCCTTAGCACTGGAGAAAAATATATTTGCATTTATATGATAACCTACTCAATAGGAACAATGCAAGTTGCATGCTTCTGGCACTGCATCTTGTGCTTTGGTAGGCTGAGCCCTGCACACGATGGGTGAAACCTCTCAGCAGCTACAGAAATTACACATAGCAGTAACTACAGATCTGTATATATGCAAACACATATGTATTTGTGTATATATATATCTATACACGGGTGCAGCTGAAAAGGTAGAGCATTTTCTGATGGTTATTGGTTTATCATGCTACGAGTCTCTTGATGACTCTGAAAAAGATAATTAGTAGCAGACCAGAGCGCTGCCATCTGCCTGGTTCCATCTGATAACCCTACCTGCTCTTCTGAGACAATTGTGCTCACCTACAGGTCAATGCTTTATTAGGAATTTAGCAGTACATGTGACATTCGCAAGACTACTGAAGTGATCAGTAGGAGCCTAGCATCAGTGGCCCCACAGAGATGGTAACTGTACATTCTTTGCATTATCTATGAAGGTAGACACTCATACCCAGAGGTAAGTGGTGCCAGGTAGCAGACCCAGCACCCAACAGACAATATGGCCACAGGCAGTAGCTCCTATGCATGTGCACTTGTTGTTTCTGTTGTCCATTTTCTTACAGAGCTCTGAGGTGAGACATCACTGCCCAGTGCATCAGTGGTCTGCACCAGAGCCTCAGGACAAATTTCTGAGTAACTCTAAACATATCTTTGCAAGCCACCAGTGAACATTACAGGTAGAACTACCATATTTCACTGTTTTATTTTAAAGATTATTCTAATACTTGCTGGAAAAATGTTTTATTTAGCCTGCCTTCTTGCTTAGCAATAAAAATTTTAAAGGCTTTTCATCAGCTCTCCATGTACAATCCATATAAATGTACAGATGAGCGGTTTTATTGCAGACACTAACTTTTCTTATAATGTAGCTACATATTCTTCCATTGTCTCTTGGTAAGTGCTAACAATTTTAACAGTTTTAATATAATCCTGTAATAGCTACAGTTTGTATCATATTTGCAATTTCCCTATGTTTTCTGCATAGCACATATTTTTGAAGTTTATTATCCAATTATTTCTGGAATGCATATATATCATTTTTGTTTTCCTTGATCTGCATGTGAGCACTTTCTTATGTACTAAGCAACTAAAATGTATTCTGTCTTCTATAGTAGCCTACACACCTTCAAATCTTGCACTGAGATCTACAGAAAACCAGGGAAAACTGGTATATAAGAAAAAAATCACTGTAACAAGAAGACAGCTGAGCTAGTGCATAATTTCTTTAGCCAAATCGTTTTCTATTAATACTTACAGATCTTTTAAGATATTATTAATATTACATATTTGCTTGATACCAAAGGACCATTAGTGGAGCTACATCACGAAGCTCAAACCCTGACCTAGTAGCCAGATATCACAGTATCTAACTGCTAAACAAGTTCCTCCAGACATAGACTAATTTTCTGCTTGCCAATCCTTATAATCTCCCTATTGAGTGGTTCCACTGTTAGAAACTGGGGGTCTTTGGTGCTGTTCTTCTCTCCTTATGTTTTCTAAGTTTGGATAGCCAAACTGCCAGTTACCATTGGGGGGGGGAAATGTTTCCATGAAAGTAACTATGGTAATGAGTCTCAGACACAGGAGGAGAAACATACCACTGCACAGACAGAACACAACCACTGAATACAGTTCAGAGGACACACACAGAGAAAATATGGTTACTGAAAACATAATGTACAACTCTTCTGCTGCCACGCTCTGTCCTTCTCTGATGACTGGCTATCTGGGTATTTTCAAAGCTCCTCCAGGCTGTTTTGCTTTCCTCTAGTTCCTTTTTGTTCTTGCTATAAGCACAACATGATAAAAGTCCACAATGTTTTCCTTCACTTTCTATTGCTGTGATCATCTTTGAGTGACCAGTATATTCCTCAGTCTTTTGGTAAACTAAAGATGTGTGTGATATCACTCCAGCCTTCAGAAAGTGCAAGGAGAACCCAGGGAACTATAGGCTGGTTAGTTTCACCTCTGTCCCTGGGAAGGTAATGGAGTGACTCATTCTAGATGTCATCTCCAAACACATCGAAGAACAGGAAGTTATTTGAAGTGGTCAACATGGATTTACCAAGGGTAAATCATGTTTAAGCAATCTGATAGCCTTCTATGATGCTATAACTGGATGGCTGGATGAGGGGAGAGCAGCAGATATCACCTACTATGACTTCAGCAAGACTTTTAACGCTGTCTCCCATAGCATCCGCATTAGAAAACTGGGGATGTGCTGGCTAGATGAGTGGACAGTGAGGTGGATCAGGAGCTGGCTGTATGACAGAACTCAGAGGGTTGTAATTAATGGAGCAGGGTCAAGTTGGAGGCCTGTAACAAGTGGTGCCCCCCAGGGTCAATACTTGGCACAGTCTTGTTCAACATATTCATCAATGACCTGGAGGAGGGGACCAAGTATATCTTCAGCAAGTTTGCTGATGATACCAAACTCCAGCGGGCTGTGCCACCATCCAGCATGACCTGGAGAGCTAGGCAGAGAAGAACCTAGTGGAGAAATTTTTAGAGTTGGACTTGATGATCCCAAGGATCTCTTCCAACCTAAATGATTCTATTCTATGATTCTAAAACCTAATGAGGTTCAACAAGAAACAGTAGGGCCCTGCGCCAGGCACGGGAATAGGTTAGGGGTGGACCTGCTGGAAAGCAATTTTGAGGAGAAAGATCTGGGAGTCCTAGTAGATAGTAAACTATCCATGAGCCTGCAATGCACCCTTGTGGCAAAGAGGGTCAACAGAACTCCTGGGCTGCATAGGGAAGAGTATGGCCAGTAGATAGAGGGAGGTCACTCTTCCCCTCTACTCTGCATGGGTGAGGCCACGACTGGAATACTGCATCCACTTCTGGGCTCTCCAGCTCAAGGGAGACAGGGAACTAATGGAGAGAGTCCAGCATAGGGCAACAAAGATGATTAAAGGGTTGAAGCATCTCCCTTATGAGGGAAAACAGAGAGTTGGGACACTTTAGCTTGGAGAAGAGAAGGCTGAGGGGAGACCTTATTAATGCTTACAAGTACCTAAAAGGGTGGGTTGGAGGATGGAATCAGACTCTTCTCAGTGGTTCCCAGTGACAGGACGAGGGGCAACGGGCACAAGCTGGAACATAGGAAGCTCCATTCAAATATGAGAACAAACTTTGTTACGGTGAGGGTGACAGAGCACTGGAACAGGCTGCCCAAGGAGGTTGTGGAGTCTCCTTCTCTGAAGATTTTCAAGACTTGCCTGGATGCAGTCCTGAGTAATGTGCTCTAGGAATTGGCCTAGATGATCTCTAGAGGTTCCTTCCAACTCTGACAATTTCCTGATTTTGTGAAGTCTTCTACACAGAATAATATAATCGTCCTGCATAAGGACTGGAGACAGCTGAGTTTGGTGGTATTACCCTGCTTCTCCAAGCTATTAAATAAGTAACCAAGCAATAAATAATAGAATACATGACATTAAAGACCAGATAGATTAAAATAAGCAGATGACTATGCATTTTAGGCAGTGATAAACGTTGTTCAGTCATATGTTAGATATGACAATGTGAATCACTGAAGAGTGTGATAAGAAAAACAGACACATTGGTTTTCAGCATAAATAATTCATAGAACTGTAATAATTATTTTAAAAATATTTAATTTCAGGGAGAAAAAAAAGAATTAGTCAGGCACATCATCTGTTCCTGATTTAAAATTGGACCAGAAATTATTTTCTCTTGAAAAATAATTGGGGGTGTTGCGAAAATAGAGAAACATTTCAGTTTAGTTTTTTATCATTTTGACATTATAACAATTAAACTTATTCCTTCATTTTAAAACAGCATACTACAATTAACTAATGTTTTGTTAAAAACAAAACAAACAACACAAGAAAAATAATTGAACAGCTAAAATAAACCAAAATATTCTGTTTCAGACCAATGAAGACTTAAGTTATTCACATTCTTGCAAAATGAAGTTTCAGGGAAGGCTTCATTCTTCTAATAATAGTACAGCTTCCTTCTGATTTTTTGGTTTTTTTTGATTGAGTCACTAAGAGATCAATTATTTGCTCAGTTCCAGTTACACATCAGCCATGCAGTTACGCATTCTGATGTGCGTGGCTCAGATCCATGGAAACTACTTGTCCTTAGATGCTGATTTCAGGCTTTGTCTTTTTAGGTTGCAAAAGTCATGGTTTTAGCTGTGAAGATTCAGACCCCAGTTACAGCCAATACAGCAATAATTACAGACAGTCATGAATGGAATGATGAATCAGCTCAGGTCATATATTGAAATAAATAATTTAGAGTGCTTAATACATTCATAAATGCAGCCTCTTCTCCTGCTTCCACCACCTCCTCCTTGGCATACCCTCTCCTGTATGTATTTCCTGCCACTACAGGGGACCAGCAACACCATGAATAAATAAATATCCACCAATGTTCATGTAGGGATTGTTTAAGAGTTATTAACTCCAAGTCTTGGATGCATAAAGTTCAGTTATATAATAGGGAGACATCAAAAAAAATTAAAACTGTAAAGTGGAAATGTAGCATAATCTGGCAGAATGAACCCACCAAAACTAAGCCCATGTTCTGCCCCTGCTGTGTATTCCTGCGGGTCATCAGGCACTTTGACTTTAACTTCTCAGCTCCCCAGAATGCAATGGGAGCAGCAAGTAATTCTTGTACCTCTCCCTATTCATCACTGCTTTTAGGACTCAAGCTTTTTGGCAGGTTTTGAGCATTTGCACATATAAATTCTTATTGAGTCAGAGCCCTTCTTGCTGTCACTAACAGGTTAGTTTCCTATTGACTTCAGAATAAGAACAAGCAGTTCCTTAAGATTTGTCACGTTAATGGCAACACTATGCATTCAATATCCATTTTCTAATTCTTATGACCTCAGAAATCTCAGGAGGTACCAAGTTACTCACACTTATAAAAATTAAGCCCTTCTGAACTTGTCAGACCAGATGACAGCAACTTCAAAGGTTGTCTTGCTCACCACCTTTCCCAACAACATGACTAACAATACCTGTCAGATATTTCTCCAGACCATTTTTAAAAGACTCCAGTGTGGGATTTCATGACATCCTCAAGCAATTTTCTCCAAAGCTTCGCTATTTTTACAATTATAAAGTCATTCTAATGTTTAACCTAAATTTCCTTTTCCAGAAATTTGCACATCCTTTTTGTCTAATTCAAAATGGACACAAGAGAAAAGGTTATTCCATTCTTCTCAGCAGTCTCTTTTTCATGCCATAATTACCTTGCTTAGCTTTTCTTTACTCTAGGCTCAGCATCACACCTCTTTCAATTTTTCTTCATGAACTGCGTGTTAACAACTATCGTGATGCAATAGGAGGGAGCCTGAAGCTGAGGACCTGGTGTCTGTACTGCAAGATCTCAGGGGCATTACTTCAGATTAGCGCTAGCTTAATCCAAGGTACTGAATGCTTGTCACTAATTGCAAATAAAAATTGTGATCTTAGAGCACATCTCACAATTTTGTGTCATCCAAAAGAGATCCGGTTCTCCTGCCTGATAACTGCTCCATGATGCAATCAGAAGCACAGTAACTGGACATGTCTGTTGCATGTACTTCAAAACATCTGAACAAAAATGTAATGATAAATATGCCCAGTGATCTTTTCTGGATATGCATTAGGATTCTCAGAATAAGTGTGCATTATGGTTTTCAAGGCCAAAATGTCTCATTCCAGACCCCAGTGGGCTGGTATGGGCTGATTGCTCCAGAATTAGAAGCCTAAAGTAGGTGAATCAAACCAGCAACAGGGCATGCTCAGTGAGACACATGGAGAGGTATAGATATCCATTTCCTGATTGAAGAGGAAGAACTGGAAGGGAAAACTATGGTCATTGGTAGCTTTTATGGTGGTTTCTGTGGCTTTTGCTAGATTTCTTTTAAGTATCAGAAGGCCAAATGTTAACTGTAATCAAACTTAAATGTTTTAGATTTTTTTTGTTAAGATTTGTTTTGATATTCTAGTGTAGTTTTAGAAGAAGACTTTCCAGGATCTTAAAGGCATAGTCTCATAGCTGTAAAACACTCAAACTCTTGAATTGCAAAGTTAGTAATTTAATTTGAATTCAGGACAAATCAGCAAATTCTGCAAACATGAAGGAAGACTTTCTTTGAGAGGAAAGATTTTATCCTTTGAGATACCACTTGCAACTTCAAAAAGGAGCACAACCCACATTTGACTTTACTGCTTGGCAATGGGGAGTAATACTTTCTCAGCTTTCTCTTGAGATACTTCTTAGTACTTTATTGTCTTAATTCCTCAAGAGTAGCTCTCTTCCAAATCCAGGTTACTTCTCAGGCTGAATATTAATTAGTCACCTTGGAAACAAACTCGGAGTGCTACTAGTTTTCTGCTCTGATTCTTGTAAACCTTAGAGACAACTGAGTTTGAGAGGTAGTTGTTTAGTTTGTTTAAACAAAACCCAAATGCCTTATTCCTTTAGCTTTCAGTTATGTTCTTCAAAATGTGAATATCCTATAGCTGTAATTAGTAAATTTGGTTGCTGATATTTCTATGCATTTGTTTTTATGGAAATGTCAGTTTCAAGGATTAAAAATGATCACAATATTTTTCCTTAACTTACAGGAGAAGGTAAACAGAATGAATTGCCTGTAAGCATTCCCCCAACCTCCCACAGGCATATTCACCTAGAATAGAGGGTAAAAGATGACATTTTAAAAAACAAGTACTGGACCCAAAACTATTCATCCTGATAGTCCAAATTAAGAGATATGATAACAGACACTTTACAATACTGCAGAATCTGTCTATTATAGTCATAGGGTTTATTAAATAGAAATGGAATAGCGTGAATTTGGTTCCAGAGGGAGAGTGAACTTGGATTAAATCAGTGCAAAATCTTCAATTGTAATAGTAATAAATACTAAGGAAAAGCTGAGACAACAAATAAAATGCTTTTTTTCCTTTCCCTACCCCTTATTTCTACTTTGTAGCTGCAATCTGTCTACCCCATTCTTTATTTGTAGCTGTTATGTATCTTACTGCAATGTGTTACACCTGTTTGTTAGCAGGTTTATCTTTTAAGTAAATGAGACTTCCTCATGATATAGGGAGTTTTGCAGAAATAGACCAATATTAGATACCTGAGCTTGTGAATAATCAAACTTTGAAAGAACATATGGTTATAGCTTTTAACACAATCCCTGCAGAAAATTTAATTTTCCAAACCCTGCTTAACAAGACTATTACTTCTTAAAGCATTCAATGGGAGGGAAAGGAAAAGGAGGAAATGTCCCTTTTTACACAATATTAGTAGAACAGTTTGGCATTTTGAAGACACATGAGATAGCTGTCTGCCAAAATAAGCCAATGCTCTGCCTGACCATGCAAAATCAGCAGAATATGTTGCAAGATGTGCTACAGCATTTTTGGTTTGGTTTGGTTTTTTTCCTAGTCTGTTTTAATCTGCTAGGAGTGCTGATATAATAACCATGTCATTGTTCTCATTTTCCTTTCTCGATTTTTTCCAGATGTTCATCCCCCCCATACTTTTGCTTATCATGGAAAGGCTTGATATGATATTGTTTCTCCTATTTATTGGGGTTTCCAGAGCATAGTTTTATATATACAGATGATTACATCTTGTGGAAAGTTAGCATGAAGGATCAGAAGTAAATCTGAATTAAATACAAAATCACTTAAGTGATCACTTATATGACAGAAGGGACCAAGCTCAATCATAGCTGATGGATCAAAACAATGCTGGCAAAACCCCTAAACATTACTAACTTCTCCTGTTATCAATTAATGTCATGTGGTAACATTTGTCTAAAGTCAGTCTTAGTGGGGGATGTTAAGCAGGTTAAAACGTGAATGCTCTACAACATTAATTATATTGTAGAAGCATTTCTATTTTGCCAATTTGCTAACTTCATTAACCTTTGTAACCTTAACCTTCAGTTTTCTCATTTTGGATGATATACTGGTGCTTTCAGTTTAGCTGAACTGAGTGCAGTTTATGATGATTTGCAATGTGAAATAAGCCAAGTTTCTATTCAGGCATATACAACAATTCATAATACCAGCCAGGATTATTTACAGGGACCATTCACTGATGTTCCCACTGATTCAATAATAGATAATGTATGTGTGGATGCTATTTGAAGTTGTGTTTATGAAATCAGCCAGCACAAGAGTTAACAGAACCTGTGGGTATTGGAAATGGAGGGTTGCAGAAGGGAAAATCCAGGAAACTATAGACCTGTCAGTCTGACCTCAATACCAGGGAAGATTATGGAACAGATCATCTTGAGTGCTATCACCAGCCATGTAATGAGCAACCAGGAGATCAGGCCTAGTCAGCATGGGTTTATGAAAGGCAGGTCCATCCTGACGAACCTGATCTCCTTCTATGATAAGATGACCTGATTGTTGGATGGGGGGAAGACAGTGGATATAATATATCTGGACCTTAGAAAAGCATTTGACACTGTCCCCCACCACATTCTCATGGAAAAACTGGCTGCTCATAGCCTGGATGAGCGTATGATTTGCTGGATCAAGCACTGTCTGGAAGGACGATCCCAAAGGGTGGTGCTCAATGGAGTTAAATCAGCTGGCGGACGGTCACAAGTGGTGTTCCTCAGGGCTCAGTACTGGGGCCTTTCCTTTTTAGTATCGTCATTGATGATGTCAATAGGGACATAGAAAACACTATCAGTAAGTTTGCAGATGACAGTAAGTTAGGTGGGAGTGTTGATCTGCATGAGGGCAGGGATGCTCTNCCTGGAGATTAAGGCTTATGAGGGTCGATTGAGGGAGTTGGGATTGTTTAGTTTGAGGAAGAGGAGGCTGAGGGGAGACCTCATCACTCTCTACAACTGCTTGAAAGGGCATTGTAGGGAGGTTGGTGCTGGTCTCTTCTCACGGGCAATTAGCTATAGAACAAGAGGGAATGGCTGCAAGCTGCAGCAGGGTAGGTTTAGGCTTGACATTAGGAAAAAGTTTTTCACAGAGAGAGTGGTCAGTCAGTGGAATGGGCTGCCCGGGGAGGTGGTGGAGTCCCCATCCCTGGCTGTGTTTAAGAGTAGATTAGATGTGGTGTTGAGGGATATGGTGTAGGGGAGAACTTTGTAGAGTAGGGCTGATGGTTGGACTTGATGATCCCAAGGGTCTCTTCCAACCTATATGATTCTGTGATTCTATGATTCTGTTATGCTCTTTCTATTTTAAACAGAGGCTTACATTGTGCATGTCACTGTCATCTGAAAAGTGACAGACGAATCCTATCTCTAATAACAAAATGTTAGAGCATATCTCAGAATCATAGTCATGTATCTTGTAAGAGACCTCCATGGGTCATTATCATCCAGCCTCTTCCTTGCCACATTTGAATAATTATTCCTTTAATATGACAGGAGTCATTTAATTCACCACCGGAGTGCAGCAGCCCTTACAGAATAGTTATATTTCCAAGACTGACCTAAAGACTGTCAGGTATTTGATGTCTTCCATACACAATAATCAATCACAGAAATACAGTCTCTGAAAGTGGTGTTTCTCAAAATGACATGAATGCAAACCAGGAGATATGATAAGAAAGCAGGACTGGCTGGAATAAAAATGTCATTTCTCATAGAGAATTGCTCCCTAATCATGTAGCCAGTATTTTTCATCACTAGCTTCTGACCATGTATTGCTAATCTCAGGCAGTGAAAAAGCTATTTGTTGAGCTAAGTTGCCTTTGGTTTGTGAGCCTTTAGCACATTTTACTTTACAATTTTGAGCTTTAATCCACAAACACGATGCCTAGAGACTTTCCACTGAAAATCAAGATTCCCACTTTGTCTCCTAATTTTAGAGCTTTATAAAATGTGACTTGCAAAAGGGATAGTCCACTCCAAGACTGAAGTAAATCTAGCCTACTTCATGATGAAGTGACACCTTGTACTTCTTTATTGAACTCTGGTAATGAGAGATTCCTTAGCCTGACCTCCTCTACCTTCAACTATTATTAACTCATAGCTGACCTAGTAATAAAATTCCATGTATACATACGTAAATCCTCTTAACTCACACATGCTCCTCTTGCTTTTTGTTGGTCATGGGTCATTTTTGATTCTTGCTGTACATGTATTGCTGAAGTTTTTTAGCGAGATTTCAGGTTTTGAGGGTTCTGAGAATTAAGTTATGATTTCTAGAGCACACTAGTAAGAAGCTACAAATGCGGTTTGTTGTGAGCTTTTGAAGAAGGCTTGAAGACAGGTCTACCTGCAACACAGTTCTGGATAAATATTCTTTGATTGACACATACTAGGATCGAAAATATGACAGAAGGGAACTAAACTGTTTCTGCAATTAGTCCTCCATTGGCTGCACTGTAAATACTGACTTCTACATACTTTGTCCTCCTAAAACCTCTCTGAGCTCCCTTGGTCAGCGTGGAGAAAGGGTAATACTATTACTTTCTGCTTCTGTTTCCTGGTTGACCTTTCTGTTCCTGGAATTCAAGGCCATCCTTGTGTGCCTGGTATTTAGGCAGGAGTTGCAAGAGTGGGAATTCTTGATCATATTTCCTCCTCTCCCCTTCCTCAAATTAGAGGAGCAGAACACAGCTAGTACCTTGTCTTTTGTGGACTCTCATGCAGGTGAGAAGTTGCTACCTCTAAGTTAAAGAGCTCCAAAATCATCTAATGACTTGCAAATGTGCATTGCACTTAGATGATTCCTTATTTATGAGATACATTTGGAACACTGTGTTTCATAAACTGATGGAAGAAATGAGCGTCTTTTGTAGAGCTCAGTAGAAGAGTCAAAATAATACATCAGAATATGCAGAACCTGTTAATACATCAGTCTTGAAAATCTGAATTGCAAGTCAAATATTCATACATGCATCCAAAATCTTCCTCAAATACCGACAGGCGTGTATTTCTCAAAATTACTATTCCATGACTCACTCTCCTTTATCTTCTTTCAGGAATGTTAATTTTGATGGAGAGCAGCTAATGTGAAGTGATCAGGTGATATTAAAGCTAACAAAAGTCAACCGCAAGATATACCATACACAACAGCAGGCATATTCTTAGTGTGAATATCTGCAACTAATATTTGAGGATGATTATGAGAAAGGTTATTGAGTTAACTGACGAGTGACAACATATCTTTAGAATAAAGACCAATTTGTTACACTGGTATATCACTTAATTTGTCCGGGAAAGCGTGTCCACATATATATGGATATGATGCATGCATACTTGAACATGCAGCTGCATTGAACATCTTCCGAAGGCAAAGCAAAATATTTGCCAGAATTCAAATCCTGGCGATGCAATTAATTCAAGAGAGAAATCCCACCAGTTCTTAACCTACTGGAAATTTCAGATCTACGTTATCTAGTGATCAGGACTTGGATTTAGATTCCACCCAGTGGCTAGCACTGCAGCACAATATTTTATAAAACAAGCTGAAATAAATTATTTAAATTGACCATACAGTTGGGAATTTAGGAATATACACAAATACTTCCATATGTTAGTTGTGATTGTTTGACACCTTTGTTTAATGAGGTAGTAAAAATGCAGTAACAATCCTTCTGAGGCAAAAATTCTTTTCAAAATTGAATATAAAATTTATGTGTTCCTCCAACTAATAATTAGTCCATTATATACAAATGAATTCACAGAGAGCAGAAGTCTAGAACCACTGGGACACTGGCATAAAAGAGCTCATGTCAGACATACTAATATTTGCTATTCCACTTAGACGTACTGTGTTGACAAGCCTTCTGGCTGAGTTTGTATGGAAAAATATGCCTTTGGGGATAAACAGAAAACCAGTATGAAATACAAATAGAAGAAAAGAAAGAAAAGCTAAAACACCACCCTATTAAGTTCCAAACTGTCAGTTAGATTACATCACACTGGGCTGGGCCTTGTGAAATGATCGAATCAGACTAAGCATTTGGGACAATCATTTTTTCCCCTCTAAATGGAAAATTCCATTCCTTTTGAATAAATATACAATGCATCTAATAGCTTTTCCTTTTTTGAGACACCTTCCATTATATTGTTTTAAAGAGCATGTCAAAAGCTGGTTCATCAGCTCAAACACAGTGCCAATTTTCATGCATACAGATTCATTACAAACTTTCGGTCTCTTAAGAATGTCTCTCAGAAAAGTCCGTTTACACTTTGGATGTGAGCTCTTCTGAAATGACTACAGCCATCTCAATGTCTCTCTTTCTGTTTTTCATGCCATGAAATCAGTATCCTTTTAGGATTACCATACACTCATGTCTTATGCCACCTTCTCCTTTTGGCAGACAAAAGTTATACTGTGCAAATATCTACTTTCAGTACATCAGTTGATTCTCAAACTTCTCAGCCTTTATAACCATCTTCTCTGTTAAGGGAGAAATAGATACTAGTTTAAACTGCACTGAAGGTCAGGGTTTTTTTTCCTTTTTTAATCAACTTCTGCAATGCCCTAGGTCTTGGGAGTGACAGCTAGTACCATCTCAGATGCATCTCAGAGAAGTAGAATTCATAACAAGCGTTCGTGTAGCCTTGTGTGTAACTTTCTTAAATGTTCTTAAATACCTCATTGGTATCATGGGTACAAAGTGGGGCACCATTGTTGCATGAACACTTCTTGAATTCATCACATACATTCTGCATACATTCACTGTATACTTTGTCCTGGTTTTGTTTTTTTGTTTTCTTCTCACAGACATCTAGGTGATAATGCTGAGTTTATTAACTTTGATATTTGTTGCAATGTGCATTTGGCTCATCTGAACATGTCACTTGTTGAGAGCAGCCCCTTTAAGAGGGAGTTACTGAAAGGGCACATATGCAAATAAGTGGAAGTAAGCGAAAAGAAGTATAGTGAAGGCGAAACAAAGTGTGGGAAACAGCAAATGACACAAATGTTGTAGCCAATGATGGGGCAACCTTAAGCCTGTGGAAAGTGCGTGGAAAGCTCGTGGACAATACCCCTCTCCCTATCCGAAATGTAGTGCTTAGTGAATGAGGACCTGTAACTGTAGAACGATAGGTGTGCTGCCTGGGGGGTGCTTCCCGACTATGTGTGCTTCCCGACTGTGAGTGCTTCCTGGGGGGGGTGCTTCCTGGGTGTTTCTTCCGGATTCGGGTGCTGGCTGGAATGGCGGATTGATGGCTTCCTGATTGATGGCGTCGGGCTCGACTGCTCCTGGCCGCGGCAGTCACTTGTCTTACACGAATAATTTGCTGCAGACTCCAGAGAAAACAAGTACACTGCTCAAGGTAAGAGTACAGCACAACTCCACCACAAAAAAAACAACCTTTATCTTTACATAAGCGGGTAGTAAATTTGAGGATGTTCAAGATTCAAAGTAGATCTGAAAGATAATGCAAACTTTCTGACATTTATAGTATGTCAAAGACAACTTTTTTAAATTCACTAGCTCATGAAAAAGAATTTTCTTTGGTTATGATGTGATTTCCTTGGTGAAAGCCTTATTTGACAGCATACAAGCATGTGGCATAAAGCCGTGCAGTATGGAACTGCAATCATGATGAACATCCCAAAGGTAACTTCTGTCAGGCCATAAACCTAGGTGGTGTCAGAGTCCAGATCAGACATATCTCTGTGAGAAGTTCTGCAAGTGGCTTCCCTTAAATCAGGCACTGGCATTTCTCAGTCTTTAATGATCATGGTGATCCTCTGGGGACTGTACACTGAGAGATCTAGCAAGACTGCCTCAGATGCTCTGTATTGTGAAATATTACCTCCAGCCATTTAAACCTAAATGCTAGTACGTATCTGATTACAAAGCTACCCTATATTATTTTTTTTATGTCAAAATATGCTTGCTTTCACTGCTATTAAACATACAGCTTAGATAATGACACTGCAATAACAAATATTTGGGGTTTGCTTGATTAGGCGTGGAGGGAGCAGTGGGAAGATCAGGCTGGGCCTTTTTTTT
>VZTM01031782.1:25723-38198 GCA_013400555.1 Jacana jacana
TTTTTTTTTTTTTTTTTTTTTAAAATCTTTGATCCTGATATCAGGAGAAAATAGAGTCAGATTATGGATGTGAGGAGAGTACCTTCCAATATTAACATCATTCAAACAGTGGAGAAAACCTTTCTTAGAAAACAAGGAAGCTGTTGTGTTGAGCAGGCATTATCTATTTATACCAACACTAAGATTTTCTACTTAGGAACAGCACATTCTAAATAAATAATTTTTTTTTTAAAGTTTTGGGTCATAATTAAAAATCATCAAGCCAACAGCCACATCAAAAATTTACAAAGAGATGAAACCAGATTTATTCATAGCTAAGCTTTGTAGAATGCCATAATAAGAATAATGCTACTCGTTTCAGAGTGAGTCAGTCAAGGGCTCATAGAAAAGATGAGCTCCTGTAGATACCTCTTAGTGCAGCAAATAATCCAAAATTATTCTATATTTACTCCAAAAAGGCTTGTTAGGCAACAGATGGATTTTCAGCATTTTTTATGATGTTCCAAATTTCCTTTAACAGGTGACAGAAGGTTCTTGGAATTGTTTAAAACACAGTTTCTTATTCTCATTATCCAGGATTTTGCTGTTGGTTTCGAGTGTTGTACATTCTATGTTTTACAGAATAAATCTTAAGCACAACTACAGTGATTACAGTTTCAATTATGATATAGATTTTGAGTACCCTTGAAATAATTGGCTCAAGGAGACTGTAGTATTTAATTTTGCTTAGAAAAATGTTCACCAGAGCTTGTAAGAGGAATGTTATTGTAAAACTTTCCCTTCAGACATAATATTTAGTGGTTCAAGTGTGTCAGCACACTTGATTTACATTATATGCTAGCCTAGTTGACATTGTGGTTGATACCATTTGGGAAGATACATATTGTCCATAAGGGAGCAGCTTCCTATGCTGAGCACATTTAAGAAAGTTACATTTGGTAGGATAAAATTATGATAACTTATCTTTCTCTCTGTGCAATTACATTATGTAATTTTCCTTTTTATCCCTAGGAGAATAATTGCCTTAAAATTGTGATGGTCTGACAGATTTAGAGTTATACATGTTCTCTATAGTGCACTTTTCCTGATGAATTTATCAGAAAATTACTTTGTTACTGCAGCAACCATGTAGAGATGCTGAAGCAATGAAAGAGAAAAATAGTTTGGCTGAGGTACAAGAGAGTAAGAATATTACTGTAATCAGTTAAATTCCTATTAGCGTTTGGTATTTTGTGTATATATCTGAAAAGGGGATGCCCTCTGTTTCAAAGAATATAATAATGAGGATATTATGAGGATTGTATGGGATTGTAGAGTACCATTTATCTTGGAATTAAACTTTTCTTGGTTCCACAAAAATTACATATTTTTAATGCTGTAAAGTTTAATTTCTGAAGAAATTCTAAACAATATCTTTTCTTTTTTTTTTTTTTTTTTTTTAATTTAACTTAATTCCATGATTTATCATTTTATTTGTCTACCTTTTCCCCTACATTTTATAATTCTGCCTGGTAGCTGGAATTTGTGTTGCTGGTGACTGGAATGATAAAACTTCATAGCCCTGTGGCCAGACCAAAGGGAACATATGAAACGCATATGATGTGCACAACCTACCACACACATGATTGAAAATAAGGGTACCTTTGGGGAATGGTGACGTGTGCCATCATAGTATGACGTCACTATTAGGCAAGTACAGTTTTTAGCAGGGACAGGCTGCTGAAATAATCCCATCTAATATAGCAGCTACTAGAGGCTAATCCTCTACCAGCAAGTGTGACACAAGTCTGCTCCAACAAATAGTAAATGATATCAAAAAAAGATCTCTTGTGCTAAGAAAGCTGGATTTTTTTAGCAGAGAATTCTACTAACTGGGCACGTGCTGCAATGTTAAATGAGGAGACTAATTCTTTGGCACATAGAGAATCCAGTTGACTTTTCCTCACTAGAGACTTTCAGACATGACAAGCTCTGGGTGGTACTTACATCCCCTGTATTCAGGAACAGTCAGCCCCAAAGATAGAGTTCAAAGAGTGTTGCCATCCAGAGTGAATTTTTCCTTGTCCTTGTGAGGCAAGGAAGTAGACCAGCAATCACCCCTGCAAAGGTGACTTCCTCTCACCAAATCTGAAGGTAACTTCAGTCCCAGTGGATTCTGAGATACACTAAACTAGGAAGGGGCAGGCAATCCAAAATCCTTCGTCTCTCCAAAAGTTTCTCCTGTATCTAGAGAACATTCTGGGAAAAAATGGTGTGTGATCATGCAGATTTTCAAGCCTGAGATGATATGCTTAGCAGTATTTATTTCCTTGAAGAATCAAATACCTTGTGCTGGGTACTTCTCAAGAAGAAATTAGCAAAGAGAAAATCCATTTGTTTTCATTCTGTCTATGCTGTGTAAAAGTCATAATCATAGAATCATTTAGGTTGGAAAAGACCCTTAAGATCACTGAGCCCAGCCATAAACCTAACACTGCCAAGTTCACAACTAGACCGTGTCCCTAAGTACCACACCTTCACACCTTCTAACTACCTCCAAGGATGGTGACCCAGCCACTTCCCTGGGCAGCCTGCTTCAGTGCTTGACAACTCTTTCAGTGAAAAAAATTTTCCTAATATCCAGTCTAAACCTCCCCTGGTGCAACTTGAGGCTGTTTCCTCTCATCCTATCACTTGCTACTTGTGAAAAGAGACCAACCATCACCTTGCTACAACCTCTTTTCAGATACCTGTAGAGAGCAATAAGGTCCGTCCTTACCCTCTTTTCTTCAGATTTAACAATCCCCATTCAGGATCTCAGCCACTACTCATAAGACTTTTTCTCTAGACCCTTCACCCTTCTCTGGACATGGTCCAGAACCTTAATTTCTTTTCTGTAGTGAGGGGCCCCAAACTGAACACAATATTCAAGGTGGGGCCTCACCAGTGCCAGGTACAGTGAGGTGACCGCTTCCCTAGTCCTGCTGGCCACACAAGCCAGGTTGCTGTTGGCCTTCTTGGTCACCTGCACCCACTACTGGCTCTTGACAAACACCCACAGGTCCTTTTCCACCAGGCAGCTTTCCAGCCATTCTTCCCCAAGCCTGTAATGCTGCATGGGGCTGTTGGGACTCAAGCTCATGACCCGGCACTTGGCCTTCTGGAATCTCATACAACTGGCCTCAGCCAATTATCATGTGATTTCCTGCTAAGGATCTGAAAACTTCTGGTCCCACAGAGTTAATTTCTACAGGGAACTCAAGAGGGTAGTTAATATATTTTCTCTGTAGAAAAGAAATACATGCAAAGTATAAATTTTAAAATATTAATACAAAATTAACTTTCTCTTAAAATATGAAATCTCCTCAACCTCTTTTTTTTGACTGTGAAAGGCAGGAAGCTGCTTAAGTTAATGTCTTTTCTTTCCTATCTGCAATTAAAAAACCAAACAACAACAACAAAAAAACCCCCCAAAAAACCAGCAAAAAGAAAAAACAGAGTGTCACTTCTCAGTGGCTGTTTTCTTCACTATTTCAGACGTGCTTCCAAATATTGATTATCTACCATCCGATGTCAGTATTGCATAAAAATATTATAGAAAGGATGTGCAGGGAAGATCTTTTGTAAGGTGGAGATTGTTGCTTTGGGTTGTTTTTACCATGCCAAGCAAATTGTCCACATAAATTGATGTAGGTCAGTGTCTGTTAATGGCAGCACAGCCCAAGGAGTGCTTCAGAGAGAGGAAATGAAGCTCAGAAATAACTTTGTGGCAACCCAATTTAAAGCTGAACACTTTCTGAGCTTTCAGCACTAATGCTTCCTTACTCCAAGCAAGACTTTCACATTTTTGTAACTTTGAAAAAAAATATTTAAGTACATGACACCTGTGATGACTGTTAGTACAGAGTCGTTCCTGTAAGGAATTTATATTTTACAAGGAAAATTCTTAGACAATGTAGAGCAAATTCCACTGACAAGGCAACCTGTCTCTTCACTCCGTAAATGGGTGCCCATTTCAGCCCTTTTCCCATTAGTCATTGACACTGAACACTGGAGATTTTCTTCTCACCAGATTTCCATTTCATGAACAGGAGGCATCTTTAAAGTAAGTCTCTCTTCACAGTGATCTCTGAATTTCCAACAACAGCCTTAAAATTTTCCAAGAAAGAAATGTTTTCACTCTCCTGACTATAATGACTATTCTGAGAGTAATCACCAGGAAGCTAAAAACCCCACAGCATTTGCTTAGCTTTAACTTCTGCTCATGTGTAAAAGAAAACAAACACAGGTCTCATTTATTCCTGCTCAACCTACTTACTAAACACTGTGTGACTGTCCTAACAGGACATCTGTCCATGTTAACATCAGACCTGAGCACTACTTCAGTGAATACCCAGAGCCATCAATTCTGAAAAATTATAAACTAAAATTGTAAGTCAGAACAGTTATATTCCAGAATTTAGGAACTAATTCCCAAACATTATCAATAACTGAGGTTTCCAGCTCTCATGACCTCATATCTAAATACCTTTTGAGCTTTTAGGAGAGCAGAAACGACATTTTCTACAACAAAATCTGGGGGTGAGGTTTGAAACTGCCCCTGAGGTACAAGACACACGTAATTTTTACCATACCATCACACAGAAGTTTCAGAACATTTCCTTGAATTAAACAAGACTTGTTTTCAATAAACTTTCATGCTGGACAATGTACATAGTCCAAATCCTGGACATATTCAAAACTAATTATATGGCCCTGTAAAAAGGATTCATGCCTTTCAGCATGGGGGTTTATTCTGTGTTATCTTTGGAGAGCATTTCCCTGCAATACGTATATAATCCTTCTTCTTCACCATATGTTTTCTAGCCTCTTCTGATTTAGTTTCTTCTGTTGCACAGCTGCTGTTGCCTCAGTTGTTTACCATGATGGAAAATGTTTCTTGATCACTGAGGTACCCTCTTCATCCTTTGGAAACCATAGAATGCAAAGAATAAATGGGAAAACTAAATAATTTGTCTTTGGATGTTATTAGTTTATACAAAATCAAAACAATATGCAACTACATAAACTTAGCAGCACCAGCCCTCAACTGCCATAAAGGGTCAGGCGATTATGCTCTTAACAGGGCTCCACAGTTATACTAGCAATAACTCTGAATGAAACACAAGCAAGAGCAAGAGCATTTGTTGTGGGGCCTGTAACTACTCTGACATGTTTGATTGCTCAAAAGTTAGATTAAAAGCTTTGGTATAGTACATGCACATTTCTTCTAATAGACGTGAAGCATAATTATTGTTGACATGGCCATAACACCTACCTGGCTCCTTTTTGTTTGCTTTATGTTACATTTCAGGAAAAGATCCTAATTTCTATAGCCTGCTTTTCCCAACACATATTTTGTGTGTCCACCGCTGACTGTGACTTCCAGAAACTTGAAAAAAGGTGTGAATACTGTCCCTTTTACCTACATTCTGGAAAACACCTGTACTGAAGACAGGAGAATATGCAGCACAGAAATGCTTTTTCTACAAGCCTGTAACATCACCATTGTGGTGCCTTAGTTATAAACATTTTATGTTGTTCCCTTTTTAAAGTGCAATTACTGGAACCATTGCAGAAAAGAGCCGCAGTAGGTTTATAAAGCTGTTTCTATGTTCCTCAAGAGCTAGCATGGTGCACAGTTACTGTCCTAACAATTCCTACAAAAACTGATGCCAAACAAAAGAGATTTGAAAAAATCAGCTACAACGTATATTTCTACTGGTAGCTTTGTATGAATGTGAAACAGCTCCTAAAAGTTGTATGAAAAGAAAAAAAGCTATTTTTCCAGGAAAAAATAGAGGTTTTTTTCATTATTTAAAGAAGAAATACAGAACGTATGAAAGATCCATACTCATATACTTGATTCATTTCACATTTTAAATTCACTGGAACAGCTGAGTTGCCTTGGAAAACAGCCAAGGACAAGTGAACTTGCTAAATTTTCCCTTCTTTCATATAAAATACTAGGGTTTCTGTACATTGGCTGCAATACTTGAAAGACATACTCTTTCAACAAAAAAAAAGGAAATTGCTTTGTTCCCTTCTTAAAGTTTATCATTTGATCCTTTGATCTCTATCCAGTTACCTTTTCCCTTTGAAAGTACAGTAAACCATTGCTGACAGTTCAGGCTCTGCAGTCATGGAAGTAGGAGGTGGTGTTCTATTTTCTGTTTTCATCCTCCTGTTAACGTACCTTGGACTTGTCCAATTTTGTGGCAAGAGAAGCTGACAGACGGCACTTGAATTCCTATGGGAGGGGGAGTAAGGGCATATCAGAGAAATGCTTGTTTACTATTTGTTTCTTGTACAGCCAACATGACACCACTTACTGGGAGTTTTAAGTGAAGTAGGATATTGAATAACATCTTTTGTCTGCACCTACCCTTTACTCTGCATAAGATGTAAAAAGTGTCTGTGCCTTTTTGCCTCAACTTCACATGAATGTGCCAATGCTAGTAAATTACACTCCGTGAGCTGTATTCTGCTAAAGTGAGTAGACATGCTGCCTCAGAAGGAGTAGCCACTTGGTCATGGGGTCCTGCAGGATTCCCCATGAGGGCCTTCACGTCTTCACTGACAGCATCTTGGGTGAGGTTACTAGTGAGGGAGGAAACTCCTTCCACTCTCTTTATCACCATAGATACCTGCTAGACCAGTCTGGTTGGTTTGGTGTTTTTTTCATATTCTTCTCCAAAAGATGCTATTTTTCAACCAGTGTTTTTACACCATCATTTGTTTGGGGGCTTTTTGCACTTCACTTTTGAAAAGAAGAGTACACACAGGGAGTGTTCATAACTAGGCCAGATCTTTGAAATTAAAGTTGACAACGATATATAACTTTTCTAACTTCAATTTTGAGTAAGGGGTTGTAAATATTTATCAGGTTTCACTGGCTCACTATAGATTTTATCAGCACCTGGTGCATTAGACTACTAAGATTCTTCTGAAAGTATAATGGCAACAAATGAAATTAATCCCCCTGGTGTATGATCTGAAACTAAAAATATTCTCTATTGGTACTGAAAGGCTTTTAAAATCTGTCTTCTTTCCAAATCTCTCCTAAAACCTAGACCCATGATTAACCCCAGTCTGTGAAAGGTTAATTCAGTGAATTCTTTGTCATCCAGGTATGTGTGAGAGACAAAGAGGGAATAGGAGTACAAACCCATTTAAAGCTGAACAAAATAGTTTGTCATCCAGAATTTTTGGAATTGCAGCAGAAAAATATACCCGATGCTTTTATTTGACTGTATTATACAAAAGATTTGCCTGTTTTCAAAACTACCAGGTAAAGGGTAAATGGAAATAAAAATAAATGGAAATCTCTGCAATTTGCTAACAACTGCAGGAATATGATTAATCCCAAACCCTCTTTTTATACAGTTATGACCTGGTACAGGGTACAAGGCAGGTTCTTGAAATTGTCATTGACAGTAGAGGTTTTGTCATCAAGAGAAACAATTTGCCACGTGACAGTTGAGTTTCATCTAAGCCTTTCTTCATCTTGACCTCTGAGTGCGATGCTGGCATGAAGTGTTGGGGGAAAGAGTAGAGGTACCACAAAAGTGTCTAAGAGGAGAAACATGGCTGCTCTTTGCTGTGGTTCCTACAGTAGTATGTTCAAGTTCAAAGTAATTTCTAGGCACTCTGCAGGAGGGGAAAGAAATGCATAAGAGCTTTTGTAATTACTAAGTTTAAATAAAAGGATGAGGTACTTCACAAGCGATTGGATTCTGAAGTCAATGGGAAAGCTGCACTTAGACCACAGGACCAAGAACTTCCTGATGGTGATTAAACACTAAAAGGCAATATAGTTTACTCTGTTTTCATTAATCAAGCCTGTGTTTGTTGAAGTTTAAGATATGCTATAAGATCATGTTTCAACAAGTGAGATTCAATTAACATGTAATGAGGCAAATCCTGCCATGGCAATGCAAAGCTGTTCTAAGCTGATAGCATTAAAAAGTGTAACTCTAAATTGGGCCACTGCTGTGGTGAACTGATAAGATCAGACAGGTGTAAGTTCCAGCCATGGTGGGCATCCGAGGAAGAACAATGTAAGTGACAGACAGGCAGTGGCGCCGAGCTCAGCTTTTCAAGGCTAATAGAAATTCTCGTTAACACGGTAGACAGCACTCATAGCAATGATGCAGCTGCAACCCAGAGGGAATGAACCAAAAAGTAAACTTTTTTTTAAACAAAAATCTTTTCTATTTGGGCAAAAAAAGTCTATATGAAAATCTTTGGCTGCTTTAAGTTTCTGTTCCAAATATGTATTGTTTTATGCACGCACTTAAACAGTAGATTGCTTTCTCCATTTGCATGGCTATTGTTCTGCATATCTATTCTTGAGCCAATGCAATTTATGCTCTTTCCTTTTTAACTTGCAGTCTGTACTTACATCCTCTGACAGAGATGGGAGTGGCAGCAAGTGATTCAGTATTCAGTAAGTGACACTAATACAGATTTAAAATAGGTAAGTGAAGCAAAATGTGCTGGAATATTACTTGGATAGACAAAATTTTTGCTGGCAAAAGCAGTAGCTTCACTGATCACAGAATGCAGCTTTTTTGAAAAAACAGCTGTCTCTAGGCCATTGGAGTATCTGAATCCTCTTTCTAATCTAATTATTGTGCTGCATGAAATCAACACCATGGGTTTTCATCCTTGCTTTTCTGAGCTATATGCTGAGTCAGTCAATAAAAATTTAGACTGAATTGTCCCAGCTTCAGAAGAAAAATATTCTGAGGTTCAATTGATCTGTGTTCAGGGCAACACATTGCAGGAATGGAAATAGGAATATGAGTGGATGATTGCTATTTTACTAAGCACAGTAATCTTATTTTATGGTTTGCTGGTCACCTTACCTACTTTTGTCAGGATTTCTTATACTCAGTACCAATTTTTCCTTCCTTCCTAAACAGAAGAAGGAGGAAAAAAGGAATAGAGCAGATATATTTGTGTGTGTCAGGGAAAAGTGTTATAGGACTGATGGGGAGGAGAGAAACATAAATGAACAGAATTAGAAGATATGGAAATTTCATAATTAACATAGCAAACTAAAAAGTACTGTAACTTTATTTATCCAGCCTTCCAGTACCTGAAGGGGGCCTACAGGACGGCTGGAGAGTTTCTGTTTAAAAAGGCTTGCAGTGACAGGATAAGGGGCAATGGCTTGAAACTGGAGAAGAGCAGATTTAGACTGGATATTAGGAATAGGTTCTTTACCATGAGGGTGGTGGACGACTGGAACAGGTTGCCCAGGGAGGTGGTTGAGGCCCCTTCCATGGAGATATTCCAGATGAGGCTAAATGAGGCCCTGGGCAACCTGGTCTAGTTGGGGGTGTCCCTGCTGACTGTGGGTGGTCGGATTAGGTGACCCTATAGGTTCCTTCCAGCCTGGACCATTCTATGATTCTATGATTCTATTTCATTTTAGAAAAGCAATAAATGAGGTCAGGACTGGAATTTCAGCAAAATATTACATGAATGTAATACCGTTTTTTAGTAGGGAGCCTTGACTCTCTTCCTTTGGTCACTCAGTAGCATTCTTTTCCCTCTTGCCATTTCTCTCTGAAGTAATAAAAAAACCCTTTTTTGAACATGTCTTGGTACCTCAGTGTACTAATGTGAATCAAAGTCAGAATCCCTAGGACTTGGTGTGTCTGGGTTCAATACAGGGCAAGCCAGTAGGCCAGCCTTTCTTGGGACAGTGTAGCCATTTACATACACACTGTGTCCCACACTTGTGACTTATTTTTGAGTCTCAATTTTATGAGTCACATTTTTATTACTTTTCTTATGACATTCAGCATGTAGAGGGGGAAAGATGCATGCGGAGTAGCAGCTCCTTGTGACAGTGATGCCTGTTCCAAGGTTTCTCTGGAGATGTTCAAAACCCTCCTAGACAAGTTCCTGTGCAACCTGCTCTAGGAGGACCTGCTTTGGCAGGGGGGTTGGACTAAATGATCTCCAGGGGCCCTTTCCTCCCCCATATCATTCTGTGATCCTGTGTGATTCTGTAATATGGTAGTTGCGGGTTTATAGCTGCATTCAGCGGTCTGCAAAAACCAGGAGCAAATGGAAATTTTAAACAAGCCTTTTTCTGGAAAACTTGATGGCATTAGCTGAAATGCCTGTTTTAAAACATTAAGAACAATTCTATCAAGTTCTCTCAAGAATCTGGAGTTTCTTCTGAGTGTTAATGCTCACTGCCCAGCCTGCGGTGTCTGACCCAGTCATCTCTGGCTCTGACTTGGTGCCGTAGGTGACAATTATTGCACAAAATGTTTTTCAATAATAGTGGAAAACACAAAGATTAGTAGATGCATCTAAGTTTGCTGATGGCACACCTGGATCACAGTAGCTATCAACCATACAATCGTTGCTGTGTTTCATGAGGAAGCTGTGCCCCTCTCAGGAAGCCCACAGAGATTTTGGTGATTTCTGCATCTGTCTATGGCGAGCCTTCAGTTCTTGTGCCTTTATGTGTTTTGAGACCCAAATAAGAATTTGCACACCAGAAGTTCAAAGAAAGGCTTGTTGCCTTTCCAGTTCTTAAATTATTCTGATGCCAGTTACCACTCAGATGACATTGGAATAATTTAGGTTAAGACAAAAATCCTCATCCAGTGGTTTAACTCAGTACAGTATGAGAGCAAGTCTACAGTACAGTCTTTTTTTTGTTCTCACTGTAGACCATTGCTTTCCAAACATTTGTATAAATTTAAATCATTCCACTTTATCAGCCAGATCCTTATTCAAACATTATTTTGTCATTTTATTTTGCAAGCTGTTTTAGCAGATTGAGTTCTCGTTCCGATATTATGTAATTATTTTATAAGCCAAGTTACATTACACGCAGCGTATTTCTTCCACAGCTCAAAACTATTTATAGGGAAATCAATAAAACATTTCAAACCAACTGTCATTGTGACAAGTACGGAAAAATACTAGCCTTCATTTGCTGGTGCAATATTTAGATAGTTCCCAAATGAAATATTCTTCTGACTATCTAAATAACCCACCTTTAAATTAAAAAAAACTGAAAGATTTGGGGTTTTTTAATAACATATGAGATCATTACAAGAAGTCAATGAGCTTGTTTAAGCATCCATTTTTCTGTTGCCCTGTCCAACATACATATCTGGTATATACCTTGTATGCTGACGTTACAAATACCTTGGAAATTAGAAAATATATTGTTGTCCATTTGATTTTTCAAGACAGCTCTATGCAGCATTTCCAACAAAATAAGACATTTTGGTTTTAGTTTTTCAATACATTGATTTACCAATAGCCTCATATCCACTTTGTAATGAAACTGAGATCCTGTTCTGCCTGAGCAAGGACCTGAACACTGTGTTACCAGTCTGGCTGTTTTCCAAGTGAATTATATCTGTCATTTTTCTGGAACTGAGATCCTCTCAGCAGTTAATGAATTTTTCACACCGTCCACACTGTTGGTGGTGGAATTCCACAGAATAAGTAGGGTCAGATCAGGTAGGCAGGCAGGTGCAAAGACCTCCTGGGAGACATTGAAACACTCCAGAACAGAGGCCTGTTCCAAGTTACTCCAAATACAGTGTCCCAACATGGTTTTGAATTACACCAAGTAAACAGGCTTTTCTTCCTCTATTGAGTGTATATCTGAAATGTGGCTTGTTCTTTGTCACCACAAACAATGTAAATTTAACTGATTGCTTCCCTGATTTCCTTTGTTTCCTTTTGCTTCCCAATGGGTACATTTTTCCTATTTCTTCTTTCTTGTATGCATTCAGTCTGCTTTGAATGCTTCCAAAGAGGGAGAGAGGCACACGTAAATGTTGTGTCTTAGGAAAAAATCAAAGACCTTTTTTTGTGGTGTTTTTTTGACTTTTTCAAATGTAAAGATTGCTTTGATCACAAGAGAAGGTGAAAGGAGTGAGGAACCAACAACACTTGGAAGAATTTAGAGAGGGAGAACAAACACGATGCAGGAGTCTCAGATGTACTAGAAATAAAATTAATTCAATATATGGTGAAAAATGTCAGATGAGAAACAGTTGAAATAGTTTGAGGACAAAAAGAGGTGGAACTATGGTGTCAAAGAAACTATAAAAACATTTCAGATTATGTCTTTTTAAACTAAATAAAAAAAAAACCAAAAAAAAAAAAAACCAACAACAACAAAAAAAAAAACCACCACAAACCCACATTAAAAAACATAAATTCCATATAAAATTATCATGCAGGCCAATGAAGCAGAAATAAATAAGATACTGGGAATCAACAGTTTTCCGACTTTTGTGACTCTAGTGTTATTTTACAATGACTGATAGGCTTTTATTTCCAAATTGANCAGACTTCAAAAATTCAAGGGTCAAGTGTGAAAACAGGGGATATGACCTTCTGAGAAAGGCAGGTTAGGGCTGATTCATATGATAAAACTTTCAGGATGTGATTAGTCAAATGC
>VZTM01031784.1:3587-17257 GCA_013400555.1 Jacana jacana
ACTGTAAGAGAAGACCAGGTTTGTGACCACCTGAGGAACTTAAACATAAAGAAGTCTATGGAACCTGATGAGATATGCATCCCCGAGTCCTGAGGGAACTGGTTGATGTAGTTGATTGGAAAGAGAAATATTGCACTCACTTTATAAAAAAATAGAAAAGATCACCCTAGGAACTACTGACCTGTCCTCCTCACCTCTGTGCCTGGGAAGATCACGGAACAGATTCTCCTAGAAGCTATGCTAAGGCACATGGAGGACAGAGAGGGAATTTGAGAGAGCTAGCATAGCTTCACCAAGGGGAAGTCCTACCTGACCAATCTTGTGGACTCCTATGATGGATTGAATACATCAGTGGATAAGGGAAGACCTATGGATGCGGTCTACTGGGAATTCTGTAAGGCCTTTGACACAATCTCCCACAACATCCTTCTCTACATTGGAGAGATATGGATTTGATGAGTGGACAGTTTGTTGGATGAGGAATTGAATGGTCACATCTAGAAGGTAGTGAGCAATGGCTCAATGTCCGGATGGAGATTGGTGTATTTCAGGGGTCCATGTTGAGACCAATACAGTCCAGCATTTTCATCAATGACGTGGGCAGTGGGATTAAGTGCATTCTCAGGCATTTTGCAGATGACATCAAGATGAGTGATGCTTACAAAAAATACTCAAAAATTCTATGTGAATTCTATGTTAATTAACTTCCAATGATCCAAATCAAATGGGCCAATTACAGCAGCATGGGATTTCTTCCCCCATCCCTCTGAATTCCACTGAAGTCTGCAATCTCCTAATTGATTTTAAGGTTGTGGACTTTCTTCTAATAGCATATAAAATGTTTAACCTATTTTCCAAAAAAATGCTAGTGTGAAAACCAGCTAACAGTTTACGTTAGTCAATCATGTTTTATCAAATAACCTACTTCTGGAATTTGAAATTATTTATGGCAATGCCAGGTAAAGACTTTAAGATTTGGCACACCTATTTCTATTTGAATTTCAGATTCAGAAATCCCTCTATGAATTTTCAATGACTGGTATTCAGGTAACTAGAGACCAGAATATGACTGTATTAACAAACCAGTTGTTAGTTTAAATTCTTACTGTAGGCATTAATACAGCTCAGGCTGAGTTTTTCCGCTTAATTTAATATACGACAGTCTATAGGAGACTTTCCAATACAGTTTACAGTTTTTTGTAGTTTTTACCAAATGACAGACTATTCCAATATTATCTCACTAAAGACGTCTTTACTCTCCCCCTTTATAAGAGCAATTTTTATTTTTACAATCTAAAAAACATTTTGTTCTACTTTCTTCTGTGATATATTTGTCAACATTTCAATTTAATCCGTGTCACAACCCAATGAGACCTCTGCACACTCCTGAATTACTCTACCTTTTAGAGTACATTCAATCAAGTCCTGAATTTCTCCTATGTCTGAGGAAAAATTTCAGGGCAAACTGCAACCTATTAGATCCTTTCTAAGTAATCAAGTTAGCGATGTGATGTCAAAATATATTTGTGGAAGCATTCACAGTTTCCCTCTAAGTTTTCTAGAGCACATATAATACTAGCACCTTCAATAGATACTTTGTAGCATAATAGTGATAACATCTCTAAACATAATCACAATAGTGGACAGATTTGATTCAGCAGAAAATAATAGATACAGAATTTCCAGAATGGGTATGTTTATTTTAAGGATCATGAACTGAACTATTAAATGATGCAGTTATTTAACATTAGCTACACTTACTGTAGCTCATGTCCTATGCAGTGTTCTATTAGTTGCCAGTTTTAAGTGTCATGGCTTTCAGCAAGATTCACTTATTTAAAATTTTCCTTAAAGTAACATTTAAAGCAACTCTCTTTAGTGATGCAAGAATCTGCACTAAGTTTTAACGAGACATGTCACACATTTCATTTTCTCATTCAGTTATATTGTCAGTTTGCCAGTTCTGTGCTATTGTGTTAATTTAAAAAGAGGAGACATGTGGAAGGAAAAATGCACATTTCAAATAGAAAATTTGTGAGATAAGGAAAGATAAAGGAAGAGCAAATTCAAATGGAAGCATAGCAAGTAATGCAAGACGTGGCGTGCTCTGAAATTCTTTTGCTTGCTTAGAAGAAGCAAAAACAGGAATGAAAAACTCCAGTATGCAGTACATTTTCAGATTATATTAGTTTTCTTTAACTTGATTCATTATCCCAAAGAAATATAAAAATCACTATTACCATTTATATTGAGAAAGATTACAGTAGTTCCATGTTGTTCCCACCACTGTTTTGAAAGGGTAAGAGATAAATTTTGTGGTGATGGTGGTTTTTTTTTCCCCTAATGTACGTATTTTTTATACTTTTTATTGTTTGACTGACTCTGGAGTAAAATAAAATTCTGCACTAAATCTTGTAAAAAGGACTAAAACTAAGTAATTTCCAGAACAATCTTTCTATTCCAACAAGGAATAGCCTAGAAAGTCTAACGTACCAAACAACGCATATCTTTGACCTACTGAATTCAGAAGGCTTTTATAAACTTCAAAGCTTTGGGCTATGTCTGTTTAGCTTGAGGATTTTTAAAAGTAATAGTCACCACTAATGCTCATGCTTTTTGCAATAAAGACAACAAAAAAACTACTTAAGAAGCAATTTCAGGTAATTTTTTTTTCTTAACAAGATTTTTTAAATTATAGATTACATATGTTTTCTAAACGCAGCCTAGTGTTAACAAAATAACCATTAAAACAGCATTAGGTTTTGTATAACCTAATGTACAATTTACACCACACATAAAAAGGATTGAATTTTTTTAAAGAAAATTCAGAACAACATTAAGAATGCTGATGCCTAGTTAATTTCATTTACTGATGGAGGCCATTTAAAAACACATTAAACAAGACTATCTATGCTTGTTTCCATCTGAAATTGCTGTAACGTAAATCGGTAAGAGCTGTGAAGATTTTCTACCTTTATTAGGTGGGCATTCTGTCCTCATGAATATTCTAAAGTATATGTATCTGTGGAAGAGGTATACTTAGGGGGAGTAACCGATATACCATGGAAAACTGAATGACAATTCTCTCAACCCAGGAAGTAGAAAAATCAGCTAAGGTGGAAGGTATGTACCAGAATTAAAAAAATTAAAAGCATTACAGTAGTATTTTAATCATCTCCCAAACAGTGATAGCCATGATTATATATAGAAGCGTTGTTAAATTTATCTTGAAGAATGGAATAGAGGGAAAGAGAGAGAGAAGACATGCTTTCATACGTCTCAGGAACTACTGATTAATTTGAACTGATGCTATATCTAATGTTATAAGACCTCAAATAACGAGGGATGAAAATTTCCTGGATCAATCTTGGCTTCATTTACGTCACAATGAGATCGGCGTGACTATTAATGTAATAGATACATAGTCCAGGGGAGGTTATACTCTACAGGGGTAGTCAAGGTATTAAAATTACATCTGTGAGAGAAGAGAGGTAGAATGCGTATAAACCCTTAAATGCAACTCACATTTTTATTTGCCTATCAAATGTTTCCCTCCTTTTAAAAAATTAAATCAACTTATGTAAATTAAGTTATGAAATCCATTATTCCCACTTGGAATACTGTGTCCAGCACTGGAGTTCTCAACATAGAAAGGACATGGACCTGTTGGAACGAATCCAGCGGAGGGCCATGAAGGTGATCAGAGAAATGGAACAGTCTGAGTAATTTCCAGAACAATCTTTCTATTCCAACAAGGAATAGCCTAGAAAGTCTAACGTACCAAACAACGCATATCTTTGACCTACTGTGGTTGTTCAGCCTGGAGAAGTCTCTGGGGAGACCTTATAGCAGCCTTCTAATATCTGAAGGGAGCCTACAGGAGAGTTGGAGAGGGACGCTTTGTCAGGAAGTATAGCGACAGGACAAGGGGTACAGGTTTTAAATTGAAAGAGGGGAGATCTAGACTAGATACCAGAAAGAAATTCTTTCCTGTGAGGGTGGTGAGGCACTGGAACAGGTTGCCCAGGGAACTTGTGGATGCCCCATCCCTGGAATTGTTACGGCCAGACTGGATGGGGCTTTCAGCAACCTGGCTTGATGGGTGATGTCCCTCACCATGGCAGGGGGGTTGCAATTTGATTATCTTTAAGGTCCCTTCCCACTCTAACCATTCTATGATTCTGTGATTATTCTAGAGAATAGTATTCTCAAGAAAAGTCCTATCTACACACCAGTTGGTAAGTAAAGAAGTTATAGTTTAATTCATTGTATACAATTACATTACCAAATGGTTGAGGTAGGAAAAGACCTCTGGAGGCCACTTTGTCCAACTTACCTGTGCTCAAGCAGGGCCATCTTAAGCCAGTTGTCAATGTCAAGGACAACAGCTTTTGAATATCTCTGAGGATGGAGACTCCACAACTTTTCTGTGCAACATATGCCAGTGCTCAGTCACTCTCACAGGACACAAACGTTTCCTGATTTTTCAGAGGAACGTCCTGCATCTCAGTTTGTGCACGTTTACTCTTGTCCTGTCACTGGGCACGATTGAAAACAGCATTTCTCTGACCTCTTGTCCACTTGGAGGAGGAAGTTATCATCAGTGCACTCCAGGAATGTCCTGGATTGCTTATGCCCTGCTGTGTAGTTTCTTCAACAGAAAGAGTGTTTGAAATCTCTCATGAGGACCAGAGCCTCTGAATGTGAGACTGTTTCTGTCTATCTTTAGAAGATCAGGAAGAACTAGAAAGTTCATTTTCAATTTATTAGTATCTCAGTTCAGCAGAATTTAGATCTATTTCAATGGGTACTTTCCTCTGCTTTGTACCTCCCACAAGAAATGACATGCAGTTTTGGGTTATTTTTCTTAAAGGAAAAAATAATGATTTAAATCACCTCATGTTTTTTAGGATCTATGGCAGCTTCCATGTTTTGATTTTCAAGACTATTACCAGCGTTAAACTTATTTAATACAATACTATTTATTTCTATGGTCTATACATTCCAAGAAGAAATAAGAAGACTATCAAATTAGAATTTGTTTGAAAGCTGAGCAAATATAACTTTTAGAGATAATATCCTACTTAATTCACTGTAACTCTCTCAGTTATCATGACTTTTAAAATTATTCAATGTATGTATAATACTGTACCCATAGAAGTGGTAATGATTGTGGAAAGTGCTTAACTTCAAGCTATTGTCTACAAGCACATTTGTATGTGTTTACCTGAGACATAAATATGTCTACCTAAGCAATTTATTGTCTTACAGTTCATTTTTATGTGGTTTGTCTCACTTCTCTAGTTGGAGTCTTGTATTCTCAGAGAGTGGTTTCTATCTTCTTGGGACAATGGTTCACTTTGCTCACCAGGTCATCACTTGCCATGTGACTCAAGGTCCTCAGGCAATTAGCTGTGGATGAATATATGATGTGAGCCTGGAACTGGCACTTTAGAGAGACATTCAACACTTCTTAACAAAACAAATATTGACACTGAGCTGCCTGAGAAGGGCAAAACTGCCTTGGAACATCTACCCTCAGCTCTGTTGGATGTGGCCTGCACCCCTAAAAAAAAAGCCTAAAAGGCCAGTGATCCGTTCCAGTACTATTTCACTGTGAAGCACTGGAGTTTCACTGTACGTCTTCTGTTCTTCCTCATGCTTTCCAAGATTTGCACATCCATAGTCTTTGAATAAGCATATCCTGCATTGGATTCAGAGACATGACAACTGTAGCTTCTTTGATCTTAGCTAAAATACTGGTGGATACTACAAAACTTTGCATTCCGTAACAACTGTCTGTTAGTTCTGTCCTGCATCATCCAGCAAAACCCAGCATTTTGTAGGGATGCATCAGGTACAGTAGCTAACAAATAATTTATTCTTCACGACAACAAAAACTAACTGTTCAGCCAGTCAGGTCAGCCGGCCGAAGGCCAGCACTTTGCCACTAGTACCTTCTGCTGCTGTTTAATGGAGCAAGAAAACAGATACTCCAACATACACTGAGTTTTTTGAAGTAATAGTCCTTTTGCAAACAGAAAACATAAACCTTTTGCACACTTCAATTTAGAGTAAATGATGAATCTAACTAAGATGGATGCCAACAGGGTTTGAGAAAGAATTTCATCTTAGCACTTGCTGAGAATCAATCATCCTCCAGGATAATTTTACAAGAAGCTTTTGATGTTATGGAAAAACAGTAGTTGTACTGTGTGTTTTGAGAAACCATCATAGTTCCTGTATTTTGGACTAGAAGAAGAGGTAGAAAAGCACCAAAGAAAGAAAAAGAAAATAAATTGAAACATAATTCACTCTGACACTCTTGACCTGTGCTGAAATATCTAGGAGCCCAAACAGGTACCCCTCAAAGCAAGCTTTCATACCATTGCCATAAGTTTCTGCATTAACTAACCCTCTTAACATTCTATATGTAAAATCTTTCTGAGAAATATGTTTCTAAACTTTGTTGTCAAGTGCCAATTCCACCATACTCTGCTATCTCAAATTAATAAAATTTTTGAAGTGACACACCTTTGAACAACTTGGGGTTTTTTTTTTCATCCAGTAGAATTATAAGAAAAAAAAAAAATTCCAAGTGGAAACTGTTAAAGGACAAGCTGTCCTCTTTCACCTTTGCATCTGAGTCCTAGACACAGCAAATCATGAGCCATTTACTCAGTTTGCAGAATATGTGTCTTCCCTTTCCATTCTTCTTTATTGCACCCTGCCACAAGAATCTGCTCCAGATGAAAAATGAAGCTCTACAGAACTTCAGTGCCACAGAGTTGGTTTCCTTCATCTGAAAGGGAAGGCAATTTAATGTCAATCAGATCTTCACACCAAATATTAAACCTTTATAGGAGTAGTTTCAATTCAAAAATCCTTCTCTTTAATCTCTTGTGGCAAAGATCTTTACAAATGAAAGAGCTATGGTAGCTCTTCAGAAATCAAAATGCATAAGTTTTTAAAAGGGTTTGGTATATCTTCATTTTACCGCTACAACACTTACTGAGAACTTTTTTCTGTGTCCCACTGGCTGAACCCTTTGAAATCAAGACAACGTGTCCAGCAATATTACCCTCTCCAAAACCAGTATTATTTCGTAGCTGCGTCTCCAAAAAGAAAATTCCACTCAAAATTCCTTCCCAGGATGGTTTCTGTATTTCATTTTTCTCAGGAGGTTATTTTGTTTAAACTTTCCTTAAAACTGATTGTGTCTTAAACAGCAGCAACTCTATGCATGTCTGGTCTTTATCCTTTTATGTTGACAGAACATGGACCTTCAGGAAAATACTGTCAAAGATAACGGGTGCACTTAAAAGCATGCAGTTATGAATACTGCCAGAATAATCCATTCTGGTAAAAGTTCTAGTATGGCACACACAAAATTACATATAAAGTTATGTGCAAATTCATAATAATTATCTTCTGAGATACTAAGAACACTGCAGTGTAATTAAGAACTTCAGCCTCTCATAATACCAAACAATTCATGTCAGTTGATCCTTTTTGCGATAAAATTTCTGTGATAAAAATTGCTGAAAATCGTCACTGTCTCAGAGCAAAGTGAGAAAATTATCTGCGAGAAGGAAACAACTGGCAAGATCTGGTGAAATAATAAGGAAGAAAAATAAACATTAATATGGATGAAGAATGTATTTATAAATATATTTTTGAATGAGTGTGAACTAAGACACAGTTAGTACACAGTTGTTCTTTTAGGTGGAAATTATTAGAGTTTTAGATTTAAAAGAAACTTTTTTTCTGTATATGCTCAAAATACATAGAAGTTTTTCAGGACAATTAAAAAAATTCATAATACTTTGTAATTGCACCACTATATTTGAAAAATAAGAAATGGTCCTTGAAACTATATGCTATCAAGAAGAAATAAAAATTATTTATCAGCTTTCCTTGTGTTAAGACAGGACAACAGAGCGTACATAGAGTTTCTGCACAGAAAAAATCCATAAAGAAATTATTAACCATAACTCTAACCCCAAATATGAAAAAAAGACTTTCTGATATGAGTTTTAACCTTCATTTTGATCATCCCTGCATTGTTTCTCTGAAAGTGAGAAAAATAACATTTCTCAGGATTGGTGTCTTCTGGCATATTTTTGCAAAGATATCTCAAAGCTAAATTGTGTAATACATACATAGGTCTGCTTTCCTACACTGCTCTTTTTTATGGCTTCAGCCTTCACTATAAAGTACAGTTGTAATTATTATTTGAGGTTCTACATATACAAAATTTAATTATATAATTTTGATTTTTACCCTCAAGATGCTTTGTATTTCATGAAGGAAAAAATGAACATAATTCTTTCTTATAATAAAAATAATGTATAATATTATATAATATATATAATCCTGACCTGAAGCAATCAACAACTGTCCATAATTAGTCAATGTGTACTTTGCCACCATTTGACACGCATGATTCAGTTAAACGAGGAACTCTTCAGGTGTTACTGCATTACATACACCATTCACTCATTAAACATCCTTTCCATCACATGATTATAGAATCATAATAATATAGAATGGCTTGGGTTGGAAGGGACCCAAAGCTCCTGCCATGGGCCAGGACACCTCCGTCTAGATCAGGTTACTGACAGTCCCCTCCAACCTGGCCTTGAACACTGCCAGAGGCGGGGCATCCACAACTTCCCTGGGCAACCTGTTCCAGTGTCTCACCACCTTCACAATAAAGAATTTCTTCCTAATATCTAACCTAAATCTCCCTTTTTTCAGGTTAAAATCATAACCCTCTCATCCTGTCACTTCACTTCCCAATAAAGAATCCCTCCCCATCTTTCTTGTAGTCTCCCTTTAGGTACTGGAAAGCTGCTATAAGGTCTCCCTGGAGCCTTGTCCTCTCCAGGCTGAACAACCCCAACTCTGTCAGCCTGTCTTCATAGCAGAGGTTCCTCAGCTCTCTGATCATCTTTGTGGCCCTCCTCTGGACTTACTGCAACAGGTCCATATCTTTCCTGTGTTGAGAACTCCAGAGCTAGACACAGTTCTCCGGGTGATGTTCCAGGAGAGCAGAGTAGAGGGGCAGAATCTCTTCCCTCAACCTGCTGGCCATAGTTCTTTTGATGCAACTCAGGATGTGGTTTGCTTTCTGGACAATAAGCATGCATTGTCGGCTCATGTCCAACTTCTCATCCACCAGCACCACCAAGTCCTTCTCAGGGCTTCTCTTGAGTCATTCTCTGCTTAGTCTGTATTTGTGATTGGGGTCTCCATGACCTTGCACCTGGCCTGATTGAACTTCATGAAGATGGCATGGGACCACTTCTCAAGCCCATCCAGATTCCTCTGGATGTCATCCCTTCCCTCCAGCATGTCAACTACACCACTCAGTTTGGCGTCATCAGCAAACCTGCTGAGAGTGCACTCAATTGCACTGTCCCTGTCACTGACAAATGTGCCATTCCTAATACTGACCCTTGAGGAACTCTACTCATGGATTACTATTCTTGCAGAACATTCTCAAGATGATTTAAACAGTGAATAAATGGATGCATAAATTTCATTGTGAAATATAGACACTAGTTTCAAGAGTAATGTGATATTCATCAGTTTTCAAGCTTCCTTGACAGATATATAGATGCAAGACAAGAAACAAGAAAAAATGTATCAGTCATGAGCTCAGAAAGCAAGAACATGTAAATCAGAAATCCAGATGAATTTGATAGCCTCAATTTTGAAATTTTTGGTGATTTTTTCCCTGGTATGTTTATCATCTAACTATTGTCATCAATTTTAAAACTCACACTTAATACTTATTTTTGACTGAAACCTCTCCATGACAAATATTCTTTCCTAGTCATTGATTTGAATCATTGAATTTTCTCTTACTATCTCACATAATTTCCAAACACAATCTCCAAACATGTAGCAGAAAAATTAACACGAAGGTAGCATTTTATGACATCCAAATAATTTTGTCTTTGCATAAAATCAGATAAAAAGAAACATCTATCAAAGTTATGACTACACAACCCAGACAGCCTCTGAAAAAGTGAGTACAACACCAGGGAGAAGAGGTAGCTACTATAAAGTTTATTTACTATGATTTTAATTATTAATTACTTTTTTGTCTAATAATTTCAGACTTTCAACTAACAGTGCTAAAACATTAATTAGCATAAAAATAAATTTTAGCATATTATTAATTTCTATATTTTTGTATTAATATTATATTACATGCTTATATTTTACTTATATAATCATATATTATACCATTTATGTTATTATTTAGATTTATAACAATCTATAGTCTTATTTGTTATATATCGATCTAGCAATAAGCATAACAATAAAATATTATCTCTCCTTTTGCTTCTTTTGAGTAAACCTCTATCTATGCCAATACAGTGCTATGATACTTTTCACTTCGCATGTGTTTTTTTATACTTTACCCAAACTTGTCAGAAAATTATTATAAGGCAACTTCATATACTCAGGTTAATTTTAAATTTGCTCAAATTAACAACTTTTATGCTCTAGGAAGCACAAAAAAAGGTGAAAATGCAATCTTAAGTTCAAGTTTCTTCTCAGTTCTGTACTCTTTATTTACCATTTTACTTACCTTTACTTATTACTTCCCATTTGCAAATACTCACTTTCTCTCAGCCAGAGCAGATCAGTTTATCAATGTCTCTCTAATGCAGAGGAGTTAGAATATAATGGCTCACACTTTAGGAATCAGGATCATAAATATTAAAAAATAATGCAATTTTAAAAATTAATACCCAGGTTTCTGAATGACCCTAAATAATTTGAAATTCAGGGTGCCCTGCAAAGCTATTTGTTTCTCAGAATTTCTGGAAGCAATGCACTTCTAAATACAGTAACATAGCATTGTGATACAGTGATACTTCTTATTTTGTAGGCAAGGTCAATTTTCATAAGTTGTCAGCCTGGCCTGAATACTTTGGAATCATTTGGAGGCATGATTTTACACTTTATAAGTGTATGAAATGAATATAAGAGCTGCTTACAAAGCTTTCAATGTGCTTTGGGAAAGGTCTGTATCATTCAAATGTGTTAAAACTACAGACTCAAAGCAACAACAACAACAAAAACAAAAAGTGGAAACAAACCCATAGTTTACTCATTCATAAACTTGCAGTCTTAAATATTTTTCATAAATTCTAATAAGCATTTCCTTTCTCAGACACGTCACCATTCTTACTCCTTACAAGAAGCTTTCTATAATCCCATGCACCAGTACATGCTGTGGACCAATGGGCTGGAAAGCAGATTTGCAGAGGCACCTTGGAATCCTAATGGACAGCAAGCTGACCATGAGTCAGCACCACGCCCTCGCAGCAAAGAAAGTAAACAGCATCCTGAATTCCATTTGGAAAGGCATGACTAGGAGATTAAGAGAGATGATCCTCTCTATTCTGCTCTTGTGAGACACATCTGGAGTGCTGTGTCCCATTCTGGGCTCCCCAGTAGAATAATGATACAGAGCTACGGTAGAGAATCCAGCCAAAGGTCACTAAGTCGATTGAGGGACTGGAGCATTTTTCAGGGGAGGCTCAGAGAGCTGAGATTGTTCAATATTTATTTTCAAAAAATATCTGGCAAACAAACATCAACTGAAAATAATTTAAACGACATTTCTAATCTCCTTTAAGTATGCATCTAGTATGCCACACATATGTGCAGCTTTGCTAACTATTGTAATTCACTTCCTAACCACCTTATTTCTATCACACAGTTGTTAATGAACTTTACTCACTGCAGTTTATTGAAAGCCATGGAGAATTAAAGAGGAAGAATATTTTTTCTTCATAATACGTCACATTCTTCAAATGTAAGCATAGAAAAAGAATGTGTTATCTTGCATGAAACATGAAATAGTCAAAGAGAAAGAGTTGAAAAGTAATTTTATAATGAATTATAAAATATTATGTTTTGATACAGAAGAGAGACTGAGTGGTCTGCTGGTAGGAAAGATGTGCTAAAGCAAACAAATTTGTCAAAGATGCGTTCATTAAAATATTTTTCAATAACTTTAACTGGCAACACTAATTTAGTGATTTTCGCAGGACAAACAATATATAGCCTGGAAATCTGCTTACACGTCAGAAAGAAACATGGAAACTAGGGCTCTGTAGAAAGACCAGTAAACTTTATAATTACACAGAAAACTCAATGCGAAACGTACCTTGCCTACATACTGATAATCAGATCCTGTGTACTCCTCCAAAAGGAAAAACTGGTTCCACATCCAGCCTCGCTTCTGGCGGTGAATTGTTTTTCCATCATTACCAGACGCATGTCCTCCAAAGCTTTTGGGTCTGAGATCAGGAGTCCTTCTGAATAACATTTCTGTATGGCAGGGATGCGGCAACCACATCCAGAGCAGGAGAAGTAATAGGACTTGCTGTGTTGTCATAGTTCTCCACTGCTGATGATCTTCAAGCTGGTCAGGAATGGAATCTGTAGTTGTTTCTTACTTGCTTTTTATCTCTCTAGTTGCTTATGTGGGTAAGCAGTTTCCAGCAACTCATCTCTGAACTGTACATAGTAACCAAAACCTGAAATTAAACAGAGAAGAGACAACATAAGGGGAAATGCATTCACTGCCAAGTGTCTGACATGCCTGCTTCTGTACAGTGCAGGTACAAAACATTGAGACAGAAAAAGCAACTTGGTTAGGTATATAAACACTATGCAGGTAGAGAGGACACTGAGTATGTTAGGTAGCTGGTGTTGGAACACTCCCTAAGAAAGAGTGCCCTGAGATGATCAACTATTTCCCCTTAAAACCTTACAATTTAGAAACTTCTAAGAGAGTTCTTTATATAGACTGGGGGATTAATATTGCTGAAACTTACAAGTTAAATGCTGCTTGCCTTTGCTTCAAATGCTTTCCACCCGTTATGATTTACAAGAATTCCAGTGTTTTATTAATCTTACCATCAAGAGAACTGAAGAGCCAACACAAAGTAGTTTTAGGAATGAGGAAATGGTAAAAGATCAGTTCTCTAGGGTATTTTAAATGGCAAAAGAGAACATCATATGCATCAGAGGAAATGTAACATGACAAGAAGCAAACAGAATAAGCTCTTGAACAGAATAAATTCTTGAGATGATCTTGCAATATGGAGTGGTGCAAACAACCCTAACATGTAGGAAGTATTTTACAAATGACAACCTCTTTTGCAAGTATCCTGCATAACTAATCTTGGAAAGTACTGAAATAATCTCATCATGGGAGCAGAGAGAAGGCAAGCCTAAATATTTGTTTTGTCTGCACTCCATTTTTTGCTTTGCTTTGGTTTTTTATAGTTTTTCCTTCTTCTGAAAGAATCATGATATATTATTTCAGCAAGATAAGTTTAGCCACATTGCCTTCACTTCTGTCTCAGCATTTGAAGAATAACACTTTCTGCTAGTGAGATGGCTTGGTAATGTATTCTTTCAGTAAATAATAAAAATCTAAGATTTGTGATCTTAATAGGACATATTTTCCGCAAATTTTAATCAGGGTAGTTTGGGTTTTTTTCAGCATGTCCTCAGAAAATAAAATGCATGGTGGTTGTAGAGCCTTGTATGTTCTTCCACACGTGGCACAAAACTCAAGCAGTAAAAAGCTTGGGTTGTCTTTTATTCCTGTTCCTTTTCATAGATAAGTA
>VZTM01031789.1:0-22563 GCA_013400555.1 Jacana jacana
TGCACATACTTCAGGAGCTCATCACATTTTTGTTGTTGTTGTTTTGGATGCTTAGTAATGATGCTTGTGTCGTTTTTTGTTCATACACCATTTGATTGCGGTGTAGCTGGAGATGCCAGAAAAATTTCAAGTAAGAACAATACTGTTGTTTGGTAAACTCAGGTTATTTGCATCAATTGAGGACATTCCTTTATACTTAGAGTACTGATTTCTTTCCTGTGCAGTAACACTCCTTTGTTTTGAAGGAGATGTGGGGCAAACAGTTTTAGTCAATGGTAGATCTATTTTTATCTCTTCATGGCACGTTCTTGCCAATGTTGTACTTCATATTTTGGAGGGCAGTGGCCAGGAAATGAGTTGGATATTGTGACATTTACAAACTAGTTTGTCCCCAAAATGAATTAAACTGTCACTCAGCAGAACCGGTATCTAGCCTGTGTTGAGTATCCTTAGCTCTCAGCGGAGTTTGAGGATCAATGAATATAATGTGATTTACTTTGGAGTTAAGCAAAGAAGAGTTACACCAAATTTTGTGAACTATTTTGCTTTCTAGTCCCTTCCCTCTCATAGGTCAACACAACATAAATTAGAGGAGGAAACAGACAGTATTTATACACATAACTCTTTTCCAAAATTATATCTAATATTTTATGGTTTTAAGGAAAGCGTCTTCATATTGGTGATTTCATGTTTATTTACAGTTGTCATCAATGTTTTCAGCATTCTTTGAACTGTTCTGAAAGTACACCATTTTTAAAATGTATAGATTCATCTGGAAAGTTCTAGATGTGCTTTTTCATTTCTTCTGGAGAGCTGATGCCTTTTTAACAACAGGGGATGCAGGAAGCAGCATCCAAATCCATTTTTGTCCGGTACCATTTTCCTCTTCATTGTCTACTTTGAGCAACTGCTATTTTTGTTTCCTGTAGAGGCATTACTAGTGAATTGTATGTGTGCCTTCAAACTTAAAATCTTTTAAAAACAAAAAACAGAATACAATCCCCAAGCACAGAAACAATGTCTGAAAATGTATATTTCTGCTCAGCTCAGTTTTCTCCCATCGTTCACATTTTCTTATTTTCTTTTTTTTTTTCTTTTAATCTAACCTATGAGCCAGAAGAGTTACAAGCACAGAAATAAAGGGTATAACAGTAGAAGGCTAAAATTATCATGCAGGTGCCTCAGGAAGGAATGTTTTAAGTATATCCTTTTTTTTTTTTTCCGCTTTCTGGACTTTGATTTTAACTTAGGGCTTGATAGAATCACAATCATGTTAAATTGTATTTTATTCGTTATTTCCATTGAAATCATAGTACTGCTTGCAAGGAAAGTATTCCTGGAGATGTATAAAAGCTGAGGATTATGACTGCTTGGTAAATTTGAAGCATACTAGAGGAAACAGTAGAGCTGGTAGAATGAGAAAGCAGGCTCAGGTTCTGAGGATAGATCTGCCATTCGCATGCAGTGCAACCATTGACAAGTCTTGTAATCTTTCAGTGTGTCTACTTTTCTTATACAGAAAAGCACTAAGAATGAATTCAGAGATGTGAAATGGTTTAAATACTTGTGCTGCTCTGTGAAAAGAATACTAATATTGATATCAACATTAATGTAAATTGCTAATTTTATTAGCCGACAGCAATAGTAACCAGTTTTACCTATCCAAAAATAAACTGCATTTTGATTTAATCAGTTTACTTTGGAATATTATTTAAGGGGAAATCTAACAATCCAATATGAGAAGTCTCATCATATGAGTAATTACCTTTGCACAAATTTATACTTATTTCCATAGGAGCTATGTGAACAGACTACTGCTAAAATAGTCTGTTGTAGTTTCAGGATGAAATACAACTTAATACCCTGTTCATATTAAAGATTCTGAGAACTGGTAACTGTGGAGTTTAAAAATATTTCAAAATATAATTGTTTTTTAATGATTCTTTAAAAACACAGTAACTTTGCCAAAAGATTATTTGATTCTAAAGCATGGAACACGGGGAAGCTGAGAGATGCTTATAAAATCCAGCCCTTAAGAGTGTTGTAATCAATGACAACTAAAGACAGCAACAGATTATGTCTGTAGTCTCTTACCAATATGTGTTTTAGAGAGGCAATTGTGATAAGTAATATGCATATATTATAATTATTAAAATACATATAATAAGAAAAATAATGAATTGACTAGGAAGTTTATCTATGTAGGCTCAGGATATGGTCTGCAAACAGATTTATAAAAGGCAATTTTACACCCCAGATGGGAACTGACCTTTCTACCATTCAGGTTTGGAATGGAAAATTAGGTATTTTAGCCATCTGGCAAAGATACACAGAATATTGTAAAATAAGTATGTTTTGGGGTTTTTGGGGTTTTTTTTGTTGTTGTTGTTGTTTTGTTTTGTTTTGTTTTGTTTTGTTTTGTTTTTAATTTCTTTTCAATGGTATTTCTGTATCATTTATTAAAATTGTGTTTTAATTGTACAAGTAAGAAGCCTCATAAAACCATGCTGCTGGTACCTTTTAACACTTAGAGCCTTGCTGTATTTAATTTAAAATGCTTATAGCCTGTGAATGCAAGTGTTTAATACAACATCCATGTGCTTAGCTTGCAACAGTTCAATTTATTTCTATAAAGTTATTGCTGTAAAAAAATGGTGAATATTTGTAGTCCACAGACTAACTAGACTCTCAGACAAGAAACATTAAGACTGTTGGGAATCTAGGATCATGGTTTGGGCTGGACTGGCCACTGAGATCAGTGACAAATGCTCTACTGCTCCTCTCTCTTAATATTACAAGGATACAGTCAGGTTCCTTCAGACAGTGACAACAGTAAGTTGAATTAAAGATGCTTTGTTTTGCTTTCTCTGAGGACTTCATTATTGTACTCAAAATGGTTTTAGGAAAATAGGATTGAGACCCACATCCTGGATCAATAAATCTATTGTCCAGCTATTCGGGACATGACATTATATCATCTCTTTCACAAAGTTATTGAGCGAGCTCCATCTGAAAATCTCTTTTATTCCTCCACTGTGCTTGTTATAAAGTCATTTCAGGATTTGATAGCTCTAGTAGTTAGTGGCTTTCTAATCTCCAACATAAACTTATTTATGGCCAACATATAACTTTCTCTCTCCCCTCATTCCCAGTATAGGTCCAGTAGCTTTTTCATCCGTCTTTTTTTTTTTTACAGGAACAGTTATAGATTTTGTGTTACAACAAACACAACATTCCATCTTAAGTCTTGAAGACCACCACATATAATAAAGCAAAACCTATAGTAAATTTAAAGCCCAGAGAAAGCTGTCCACAAACTTCACATCCTCAAAAGTACAGTATTCCTGTTCCTTTTCACTCAAAGGAAGTCCTGCTGCAGAGCACAGCATTGCTGCAGGGGGTTGAGCAAAACTCGGCTTGAATCTGATTCTGCTTCTGGAAAACTTCCATTAGTTTCAGTGTGGCAGTATCAAGCCTCACATTATTAGATAAGCCTATAATGATAAGAGAAGCCAATATTTTGGCTAGGTACTGTGGCTCACGCAGTGTCAGGAGCAGAGGAGGCAAGAAATGTATGCCTTGTATGGTGACCCTGTATTTAGCACAGAAGGGACAAACTCATAGAAACAGGTGGTGATGTATACATTTTCTACATTTATAGCTGTTATAAAGGGTCAGAAAGCTGTTAGAGGAGAAAATGGAGAGAAGTACTATGAGATTGAGACATACAAAAGACTTAAGTGCCACTCAATTGCCTTAAGGCATCCCCATTAAACATAATTACCCTACTTACTAAGCACCAATCATAGCTATTAAGTATCATCGGGTTTAAATTAGTTCCCTGGGAGACATCCCGTTTAAGCGGATTTCCCAGTTAAGCACAGGAAACTTCTCTTTTAATCAGTCCTTCTTTCTCCTCCTCCTCATTTTGCCTGCTATAGAGTTGACTGTTTCGTAACTATTCAAACAAAAGAATTCCTGGTGTGTTTATTAGGTGCACTAAGGCAGGAGAAATACAGTGTTTGGTTTACAATTCCAAAGCAAAGAGCAGAAGGATCAATTCCTTCTATGTTCAGTGAGGACACTGATGTGTTAATGACTGGAAGTATTTAGGTTGGCCTTGCTCCTCTACATCCATTTTTCCTACATTTGTTCTCTTCTTGTTTCAAACACTCAGTGGAATGTTAGTGTCCACCCAGAGTGCTTGTTCCTTTCAAGTATCCATGGATTTTTATTACATATCTTCTCCTAAAAGTTCATAAAACAAATCCTTATTTGTCGTTTGTCATAAACCATTAGTCATTTGATAGACAAATCATTGGATACGGTGCTTCAGCTGCAGCCTCACCAGTGTGAGGAAGGATCATTTCCTTTGACCTGCTGGCTGCACTCTTGTTGCCACAGTGTGGGATGTGATGGGGCAAGGGAGCACCTCTGCCTCACATTGCCTGTATGAAGCTGCATTCAAATTCTTCTTTTGGCTGATACCTCTGAATGTGTGTGTGTTAAGTTCATAGTGTAAAGATAAAAGGGAAAAATAGTTTTGTTGAATATGATGCCGATTAAATGTTTAATCTTTGTCCATATTTTACAAATTTTTTCATGCTTTAGAAGGAAGGAGACATGGAGACATATCACAACCTGCTAACAATTGGTGGTAACTATTACAGCAGCTGAATCTTTGTATTCCATGGTCATAATGAGGATGACTGAGAAGATAAACTTCTAATTACACACACACGAAAAAAAAGCCATTTAGTACCTGTTGAAGTTTTGTTTCTAATAGCAGTGTTTCTAATAACCTAAGCCATATATGAAATAAATTATTTTAGCTGGAAGACCAGGAAGAGTTTTCCTTCTTGTATTTAAACTGCATATATTTTAACAAAGAAAACTTTGCAATCTTGAAATTGAAAATTACAGAACAAAACAAAATTTAGATCCTTCTCGTCCCTTATTGTCTTATATTTGCAGTGATTTTCATAAATTGGGTCTTTTTTTCCCCTCTTTCTTACATAAAGACTACTATAACTGCTCTATCTTCTTGTTTTCTTCTGATCAGTCTTTATTGAAACCATTGTATTTCAATTTCTTGGATGTTTTTACTAGTAGAGTTGGGGTTTACTTTCCAATTGAAGAAAATCACTCCTTTTTCGATATTTTAAATTTTTTTTGTTAAACTGTCTTATGCTTTTCTGGGTCTATTCTTCTTTAACATCATGTTATAAAAGACTGCTTTGCAATGGTGGCTGCTACAGTGTCAGCTAAATCTGTTCATGTCTCAGAGCAACACAAAATCTGGAGGGGCTTGTCTGCCAAAGTGCTACTGTCTAGCTAGCATTTTGCTGCAACTCTAGATTTCCCTTTTCAGCTTTTCCTTGTGGATGCACAATAAATAGTTTAAACAGCAAGTCTCAAAGGAGTACTTTAATTTAAAGAGCTTATTTTCAGTGGAAGCTATTTTATATGCCAATTTTTTTCCCCCTATAGTAATGAAAATGGAGCAAAAACAGTGGTTATCTTATGCCTTTCACGTTGGATAAGTTACTGATTCAGATATGGATTAAACCCTTATCTGTTTACTACCTACATTACTTAAATATTAGGTGGAAGTTGACTAGTAAGACTCTCATTAAACTTATTAGAAGATAACTGCTTTCTAATTATGATGTGATTATAGTTTCTGAATGTTTCACCATATATATGTGCCAGCACTTCTAGTTTACATCCAGGAATGGATTTCAGGTGCAAGCTACAAAAGGGATATTAAGATGAGAGTTGAGGGGAAAAAAGGACTGAGTTTCAGAACCTGAAGAGCAGAAAACTGCTCTGATATGCTGCCATATCCTGGGAGATCTGGGGTGTTTTCTCATGCCCCTGCAGCATTTGAGAACAACTGTTGTTGTGTATAGAATAAAATGCCATATACTGTGACTATCAGTAATACTGTTATTGGAATGATCTTGGGAAACAGTTGTCCTTAACTCAGTACTAACCAAGTAAATTAAATAGTAACTGAAAGACAAAATAATGCCCAAATAAGCATGAGTAAACAACAGATAATCATGACTTCTTTTGAGGAGAGCCCTGCCTCTGTAATCAGCTATTGCGTGGCTGGGCAAAATTCAAAAGCAGCATATGGTAGGAATTTAAAATATGCCTATAATCTTGGGGTGAAAGACAAAGTACTGTCCTGGACCACAAACTAAGAAAAAGAACTGAAACTAAGATTAGAAAGAATGAATTATTTTTCATGACAATGAGAACGTTAAAAATGAATTTTCTTGAGTTGCATACTAGTTTCAGCAATGTTTAACATGTATATTAAAAAGCTGAGAAGGAGACAGAGAAGAAGGGGGAAACATAATCTTGCAAAAGATTTAGGTGCTTGAAAGGGGGAACTTCAGGAAAGCGTAAATTGATGACAGTTAGTTCTTCACTATTGAAAAGATCTTACGATAAGTGTTTCCAAATGCAATGTGCCCCTTCTACAAACAGAGCCTTGCTATTTAAAAAGAGTCAATTGCATATGGGCCATGCACCTGCTTAGCTACTGGACTTACATTCTTCTTTCAGTTCTCACCTTCCTCACTCCCACTTTTGATCGTTTTCTGTTCCTGAGTTGTCTTGCTCTTCTGTTGTCTAAGTCACAGGGGAATATAATAGCTGTCAAAGTGGGTAGTTGAACACTCCCTGGCAGAGTATTTCTTGCCCTGCTTGCGTGTCTCCAGATCCAGCCAGCTATTCTCAAGTTAGAAGGTGAAGTGATAAAATAAAGGGAGCACGGTAGCAGTTAGCTCAGTGCTTCCACCCTACCTGGGCTCTGTAGCGGGAACTGAATGACGAGAAAAGGGAGAAAGAAGGAAAGAAAGTAAAAGAAGGGAAATCCATACTTATTTAAGAGGTAACTTGCAAGTTTCTTTCAAGAGCCTGGCAGGGCAGAATGTCAGATGCATATACACCTACAGGCTGTGTATCAGGAGTTGTGATATGGGGGCAGGGGAGCATCTTTTATATAGATCGAGAAAACTCAAGCATCTCAAATCCCTTGTCGGGTGGCACTTGGCAAAGAATAAATTTTTGATTTTTCACTGGATGTGTTCAGTCAACCAGTAATTTATCTTTTTCTTCACAATTGTTTTTTCTCTAATATTCTTTTGTCAGGTGCACTGACGACTAGAGAAGACAGGTTTTCAAGTTCTCTTATGCAATGGAGATTACACATTTTTTCCATGAGCAACTGAACCTCACCGTACATGTGGCCTAATATGCAGAACATTCCTCTCTGACTAGTACTGTAGTACTACACAACAGAGCAAAGCACACACACAAAGCTCCTACACCCTGTTCTCCTTTGCACTTGTTCCCTTTTTACAAAGGTTAGCTCCTCTGTTTTCAGTACAATACTATTGTATTTTGCTTTAGTAAGAGGAAAATAATTTTGTCCCTTTTCCAGTAAATAGTTTTTAGTCTGCTATGCATCACCTTCATTAGCTGGATGACACATTTCAGTGATAAGTATGTACATTGGTATATGTTTGGTTGCTTGAACACAGCTAGGTTCACAGCTCAACGCTGCTATTCATTGCTGCAAAATGAGCACTAAAGTGACTAAATCCCATGTACTTCCTCATACCCGTATGTGCTAAAAAGCTTTTCTATACTTACAGCATCTATTTAACAATTTTATAATTATTAGGAACAAAATAGTAATTACACCACTGTTTCCTTGGCCATGGGGAAACACCCCTAGTTAAAAAGAGCGCTTTGGAATAACAGATGTTTTCTCTCTTGGCCTCTGACTTCAAAGGAAAACAGTTATCTGGGAGGTGGGAAAAAAAAGGCAGTAATCAATTGTACTGTCATATTTTGTGAGGATGGCAGTTGCTGACTCAGCTGCTTAATACAAAGCATCTGAGACTACCTGTTTGGGCAGGCTTAAAATCTTTCAAGTAATGACAAGATGCCTGGAATAAAATGCTAAAATTAACACGTTTGTAGGTTTTAATTTTGTATTTTTTAATAAACTCCTTTTTACTATTTATGACTTCTAAAAAGTAGAGACTGAAAGCCTCTCACAGCGAATTTAACAACACAGGCTTATCATACAAAAAACTATTTATTTCCAGCAGAGGGCTTAATTAAATGGGTCATAAGAGGTAGATTAAAAGATCTAAATGTTGATGTAAAGTAGAGCTGAGGGTTTTTTCTCTTTATTTCAAGTTTTGGTAAGTGTCAAAACACCTCTTTCCTACCCCAAAAATCTACAACAGCTTGCTTTTAATCCTTTCATTGACTGTTATTCCTCTTTTCCCTGGAGATTTCTTCAAGGGCAAAGTGAATATTATGATATTTAAATGTTTACACTAACTATGGAGAAAGAATATCATTCTCACTTAGAAGAGACAGTCTGTAGTCTATGCTCAGATGCCCCTGTGAAGTAAGAATATGACACAAAATGGCAAGGGCTCTAGTCTTGAACACTTGTCATTTTTCCATGGCAGAATGCAGGAACCTAATACAGATTATTGGTTTCTAAATACTGAGTTAAAATCATGTATGTTACTCTTTTATATTTTTCTACTGAAAGACAAGAAATGTCTCAATCCCGCGTTTCTTTAAAGTGATCAGGAAGACTACACAATTAACAAATATCCATAGAGGCATTCATTCAATTGAAACAGTTGAATAGTAGAAATAAAAAATACTGATTTCAAGCTCCTTTAGTAATTGGTAAAACAGCATGTGCTAAATTATACAGGAAAAAAGGATATTAAAATATTTCATTACAATACTTTTTAAAACAGTAAGAGAAAAATACTGAGAAGGTGATGTGTTAAGCTAATTTAAAATATTCTGTAAAAACACACATGCTGATACTTCATTCTTGTGTAACCAGATCATCCCAGTGCTGCAAATACTATTCTCACTGCGTTTAGACATTAACCTGGACAAAACCAGGATTGGGTTTCTCTACTTTCACATAGTCACTTGTTCATTAAATCAGCCTTTTCAAAAAAGGTTGAAAAACATACCCTGTTGAGGAGTCTATCTTTGTTTCCTTTTCTTCCCTTTTCACCCCACTCTCTTTCTGTTTTCCTTCTGCTTTCTTACAACCTTCTTTGTGGTATCTGTATGAACAGTATAGCATCCACATTCTTTGGGGATGAAGTACAAGGATCAGCTAAGCCCAAACCTGGATCTCTACCTTGTGACTGCCTCTTCTTCAGCATGTCCACCCTCATCCTTAGGCAACAGCAGGTGGAGAAGGCAAAGTGCTGCAAGAGGGCAGCCACAGTTTGACCTCCTGGGGAAAGCCATTGACTTGGCTTCAGGCAAGCAGGTACTGGCCTAGGATGCAAGTTGATGGTAGGGTGAGGCTGGGGCCCACTTTTCTGGAATTTGAGGTACGCAGATTTTATAGATTAGATTGTAGGATTAGACTGCAATTCAGGTTGGAGCATGGAGTTATGTCATCAGGCATACATGGAAATAGGGCAATGGGGAGGCAGAAGTGTGCTACCAGAGAAATACCAGAGGGATTTTGGGTAACCTAAATGGGTGGAGAATTACAGAATTTTTATTTCCGTTGAAACATACATAACTGGGTGTTTAATTTCTGGAGAGGAATTTGGAAAAGAACTAAAAAGCAATACTTTTTTGCATATGGTTTAAACTGAGTCTTATTTCAGTGCTCCCTGCAAAAAATGCACCTGGAAGGCATTGGCAGTCTAGCTTTAGGAGGAGCTCTGCTTTTTCTAGATAACTTCCTTGGGCCCTTCAGGCAAGCAGTTTTCTTTCCAGCTTGTGTTACCGTGTTTGATCAGTGCACCCACCCGAACTCCACACCCTTCTCAGTCTTTCCAGTCTCTTATTTTAAGATTACTGGCTGACTATATGACAATATGATTATGTATATGACTATATAGTCATATATATGACTCTATGAGGGTCAGTGGAGAAAATATTCATATTTGAATGAATATTTAACCCTATTATGGTTTAAAGAAGAGTAGTACTATTGTTTTCATGACGCTATTTAATGTAGAGACAGTACTGTACTTTGGGCCAGACAAAAATTTGATCATTCTAAGCATCGGTCATCAGTCTAAGTAGCCATAAAATTGAAATGTTAATCAAACAAGTTATTAACATTGTTAGTTGGATGTGTTCTGTACATTTGGTGCTCTAACTTCATTAACTGTCTACACTAATTTTTAAACAATCAGTCTCAGTCCAGCTGTCCTCTTTGGGAATGTTTGTGTGACAAAGGCTTCAGTTTATGTTAGCAACATGATGTAAACTCTCCCAGGACTCCTGGCAAATAGTCTAGAGTTGCTACTGAGTCCTAAAACTCATGCCGTTCATCTTGACTGTGCAGTTGACTGGGCCAGCTAGATTAGGCTAATGTAAATACATCGGGATATATTGCACTTAGTTCTCAATGCATCTCTGTAGTTGTGCCCTGTAATTGCAGCTGGTGTATGACAGATTCTTTGTTTGTGCTGTGCTTTATTCTTTTTATATTTGAATTCAAAGCAGGAGGCAGAAGTACATGTTTTTGGAATCAAATTTGAAAAGCACTTCTAACAGATGTTGATAATTGTATGGTACTTTTGGCACTGCTAGAGGAAAGGATGAACACAGCTGGTTGAACTGTATTTAGTGAAAATAAAAAGCTGTGAAAAGTTTTGCTTATTTTAATATAGTGATTAGGCTGAGACAACGCATAAGTATTTCAACAAAAAAGCAAATGCAAGTTTGGGTGTCAACTGTAAAATACGATTTTGGAGTTCAAAAATAATCTAAATTGGCTGCAAGTCATACTGCTGTATTTCTGGAACCTCATTGCTTTTATCTTTCATGACTTTTTCACCCCTTTATCTCCAGTGAGACTGTTATTCCAGAACTATTTGGAGCACAGAGATGACCTTTGATAATCCTCCCAGATGTATATACCTTCATCCTTGTATAAAATTAAATATTGTCTGCTGGTTCAGTATCAGTCTCCCAATTTGAATGGATCCTCATGGCATATCTCAGCCGCATTTATCCTTTGGTAAAATAGTTTTATGTTTTTCACTGATTTTCCTTCACTTTCTGTGTATTTCAGCTTTGAACCCATTAATATCGGTATTGAACACCTGTCCTGTTTCAGATCCCTGAGGTACCCAACTCTTAACTTCTCTCTACTTGGAGAAGCAGCTATTAATTACCACTCTTTGTTTCCTATCACTTAGCTAATTTTTAATCCACAACAAGTATTTACCTCTTACCCTATGGTTATTTATTTGCCTTAATAGTTTCTTGTCAAGGATCTTATCACAGGCTTTTGTCAAACCAAGTAAGTTATATCTACCAAATCTCCCTCCATTCTCCCTGTTTCATTAACAATGTTCTACAGTTCAAATACAGCAGAAGGCAGTATTATCCATTTGGGGAGGTCCAGCTTTATCAATGTGTATTATAGAAATGCTTCATTGTTCTGATCTTAATCTTATACTGTCAGCTACTCTACAGCTAAATGGAGACATCATGTACACAATGTCTTTAATGTCTTTAGTTTCTTTTTCTTAAAAAAAATTACATTACATTGTGGGGCTTTTTCACTTTTCTTTTTTTTTTTTTTCCCTCCTTAAATGCATAGATAGATATCTGTGACAGCACATTTTCTGCCTTTTTATTTAGATGCATTCTTTAATTGTCATCAATCACTACCTTGACAGAGGGATTATCAAGTTGAAATCACAGCTGATTTTCCAGTTTTCCTAATCTTTCTTGAAAATACTTTTAAAAAGTTGTTTTAAAATTATTTGAATTATTAAACAGATTTTAGAAATACCTATGGAATAAAAAATACACCTGATACTTTCCTTAGTGAATATTAATTTAAGGACATTCCTCTTCTCTGCACTCAAGATACTCACTCTGATCAGCCACCGCTGCGTTGTGTGAATACAAGCACTCATCCTGTCCCTCTAATTCTGTTACTACTTATGCATTGTTGCTACAGGTACAATATGGTAGGACAAGTGGAATTTACCAGGGCAGGAAAGGGTAGGGGACATGTAGCCCAGCTGCTTTGTAACATTCCTCGGGGCTACTTGCAAGCTTTGTGTCACATGATGCTGCACCGTCCTCATTGCTGCATCACTCCCTCCCACATGGGAAGCGCATGGGTTTCTGCTAACTTGGTCTTTGTTCCCTTACCAGGCTTCAAATTATGCAGTAGTTCTTTTACACTAACCATCACATTTCCTATTGCAACATGTATTGGCATAATTGCATTTCTTATCTAGACTCTCCAGTAGTATATCTGCATGTCGTTAAACACAGTTTGCACTGCTTAATTTTAGAAAGGAGTGAAGCAACCCTTACATATTTCTTCTTTCTTCCCAGGAGTCCTCAAGGCTTGCTCAGTTTCTAAATGTTTCAGAGTCTTAAGTACAAAAACATTTTATATTTCCAAAGTTCAGTTTACCATTGCTAATAAATTAGTCAAAAATATGTAGTCCAGGTATCTTAATGAAGTTATTGGAGAGATGCTAATAGAAAAAAAATCATAAAAGCTATCTCTTTCTATAACCCTGTTGTATATCTCTCTGTGAAGTACTCAATCACAGGTAAAAATTAGAAGCCCACATTTCTAGGTGACAGACTTATTTCTTTGATAATTGAATGTCACACTCTTTGAAATATCACTCTGAAGTGATATTTCTGCTAGAAGTTCCATAATAGCAAAGTTAGGAGACTGCATGTTTGGATACCAGCTTTACCTTCATTTTCCACCTCCCTTCCATCTGGGGAGGAAGAATACTTTCTAATTACTTGTTGTTTTCCAGATCAGTCGTGGTCTTTGCTCCCATGCTGAGTGGAGATTACACTCTCCTATTAGCCCTTTTAAGGTCCAAGGAATGCCAGCCATGCCATGTGTGAGCAATCTGCAGGCACCATTAGCACTGCTTGAGTAGCTCTTGATAACACTCGGTATGAAGTCAATTAAAGACGTCAGGGGGTGGGCTGGACTGCTTCTTTTTACTAACAACTCTCATTAGGGGGTGGAGGATGGGGAGCTCGAACAGGTGATTTTTAGTATTTTAAATAAGAACTGGCAAAAATACCCAAGGTAGCTTTCTCCTTTGTTTGGCATTCCATCCTTCCTTTCCCTATGTCTAAAACAAATCTCTGACAAGTATACAACGTCTGAAAGAAGCAATGAATGTAAATCTCAACAAAAGAAATCTAGACATTGGTAAAGAGAAGAAATCGGGTGAGTGTTTCAAAAGTGAAAGGAAATCGTGGGCCATCATGAGCAGCCCCCCTTGTCATGATTTGGGCTGAGTTGAGGACAGTCTTTTATAGACATTTTTAGTACTGTGCAGCTTGGAAAACTTGGGAGTTTATAAATATTCAGGAATATAAAGATATTTAAAAATTACGCAGAATATAATGTAATTGTCCCTGTGTTTATATATAAGCTTTTAGCAGCTGTGAAACAGTATACTGCTAAGAAATACACCAGTAAAGCTGCTGTGTGGCCTTGAGCATATGAGTTTTCAATGGCAACAATAAACGCCACTGGGAGTTAACTCCTAAAGTATAAGAATAGGTGTTTCATTTAAAAAAACTGTAAATTATAGAACAAAATATATATAAGCTTTATTAATGAAAAAATTCAAAACACAGTTAATATTTTGCACACGTTTAGAAATAAAAGTGAAGGCAAGTATTGTTGCTCACCAATAAACCTCATTTTACAATAGCTGCACAAAAATAATAGGAAAAAAAGAAATGTAAAAATAATTTTGTTTTTCTCAGCAAGTGATCCAGTTTGATTCTCTCGGCTTTTGGGGGTTTTAAGGGTTTTTTTTCTTCTCTTTCTGCTGTGTGTGATTTTTTTTATTCATTATTATTATTATTGTACAGATTTTGCAGTGGAATATGGGAACATACAGTTCAGCTTTTCTCTTCTGATATTTCACTTTGACTAAAGACAGTGCAAGCCTGAGTATTAACTGAATCAGGTTATGTATTTCTGCTCTAGCAACCATCATTAATTCCAAGCAGGCAATGGAAGGACTTTTGAACAAATGTTCTTCCCTGGCATGAAGGTTGTATCACTCAAGTGTCTTTAGTCTTGACATGGTGTAAAAATGAAAACAAAACCCAATATCCCTATTCAAGTCTTTCATTTTCGTTATATCTCCCACAAGGTATTCTGGTGTCCTTTTGAGAAATAAATTCATTAGGCTAAAAGCCATCATCCGGTTAGAAACAGGAATGTGTAGTATAACCTCAGCAGGGAGGCACTACGTGAGAATGCATTATACAGTGTTTTAACAGGAAAAGATCTGCTGCGCTTTGAAATGACCATTGTATCATACTACAAGTATACTACATACTACAGAGTACAAAACACTGCTTATATCTTGCCTTTATTTTGCTACAAATTCTAAAACAATCTGAAATGGTTAGTTTAAATTCTTCAAGCATTTTCAGTTCACAGCAGCACATCACTTGTGTTAAAGCTCCCATCCTGTCCTGCTGGTGAGCGTATCTCATCTCACTATGGCTTCTCTCTCTCTGCAGCAGCAGGGGGATGCAGTGAACAAAATGACTCGGGCAGCAAGAAAGCACTATTTCTCTCTGTTTCTCTTTTTAAAATTATTATGTCAGCTTAGGTAGGGAAAAACTAGTTAACATAATATGTAATGACTTTTTTTTTTCCCCTCAGTGTGCTATCTATCTTCTATTTTACATTTATGGTATCTCATTTAATTTTACTTGATCAATACAAGGAAATACAATGAGAAGGGGTTTCAACATTAATACTTATTATGCCAGTTATTTATTTTCAGAATAATTTATTTCCAGCCATCTTTATGAGCGTTTGAAAGAAATGAGTTAACTTATCTACTAGTATGTGCAATAAAGATAAAAAGAGAGATTGTTTACTTGGCCAAAAAGACACATTATTTGTTTTCTTTTGAAATAGCTGAGAACATGACATGTAAATTAGTGTCAAAAAAAGCAATATGCATCCCCATTAGAAGGGCTTGAATGTTAAAGGAGTACCAAAAGCAAATTTAGAAATATGACCCAACTTGTATTAAATAAAAATTTTCAGCCTACACACTGATACCTCAGTAAGTAACTGTTCTGGACTTATTTTTAATTTTGTTAAGACGTGTGTCATAGAATTGTGATTTGGACCACTGTGCTAGAAATTATACAAAGTACATAGAGGAGATTGTAAAAGTCTGTGAAGAGTGTTTTATTTAAATAATCAAAGAAGTTAGCAAAACAAGTCTGGGAACTGAGATCAGTTAATTGTCCAGACTCACCCAGGAAAACTATGGTAAACTTGATAACTTGATTTCATTTTGTATCAACCTGGTACCACAAGAATGCTGTTAATATATAAGTGGATTTTTTTGCTGGTTTGGGAAGGCAACAATTGTTGATTCACTCAACAGCTGCGGAAAATGTTAAATCTGGTTACTGTTTCACATTTTTTCTTCAGATTATTCCTGTTCTAGTCTCTTATTCCCTGCTAATGTTATAGAGGTTGAAAGAGCACAGACCACTTTTGTTTGTCGTTCCCCAAACACTGACATGCCTAAACTGCTGCATCCATATTGAAGTTGGATTATCTCTTTGGCGTGCTAGTCAACTTTAACAATAAGTTGGAAAAATCCATATTGGGTCCATTGTGAGGCATGCATGTTAAAAAAAAAAGAGTATCTATTTTATGGAAGTGGAAATGGTATTTGAAAGCCACAGAAAACGCTAGTGATTTGTATTAAATTACTACTTCACTTAATCTTAAATCATATCACATTAGACAGTTCCATGAATGACTGAAAGCTTCAAAGTTGTGTTTTTCCCATCTAAGAGTCTAGGCTGAATATGCTGGCAAGGTATGTCAGTTTTTCTAGTACCCCTTCTTTGGCAATTAAAATGAAAGTTGGCAAAGGATCTTCCACACTAGTGTCATATGGCAAATATGTGACAAGAGACACTCTTAGTGCTGAGGTTACTGAGAAACAGAAACTTTTATGTTTAGCTTTTGACTGTTTTGTTAATACATCCTTTCTAGCTTCTGTGAGGAGATATATTGAAAAAAAGCCTGAACCTTCATATTGAATTTCTCTAAACCAGCACAGCAATTTATTCTTATAGAAACTGTTAAAATAAATGTGATCAGGCTTATATGCTACATATAGATCTATTAATCACATACCTGACCATAATCATATCTGCCATTAGAGTGCAGACAAATCCTGCTCCTGATGCACATACTTGATCAGAATTTTATTATTGGGACTCTCACCCTTATGCTGGCAGTGAAATGCAAGCAGACGGCATGCAGTTAGCAGGACTGTGCAAGGGAAGTGCTTTTGCCTGAGAGCTAGGACAGTCCCTGTCAAGAACGAAAGCAAAAACGCAGGGGTGAAACTCTTAACACTGCTTATTATCAGTACCCCAGCTTGAGGGCTTCTCCCTCTGAAGATGAGTCAGGGCAGACTCTTAGCTACTCTGATGTCTTCTAGGTCTAGGTCCCTGATGACCTCTGCTCAGGTATTCTAACATGTGCAAACATATAGTAACAACAGATGATAAATTATAGTAAGGTTTTGCACTTGAAAGGTCCCCCACAGAATTCCTGTTTGTCCCTGATGTTGAAAATAAATTATTGGAGGAATATCATATGACTTTGTTAGAAAGTATGGCTTGTAAAATGTATTGGTGGCAATTTTTACTTACTCTTTTGAAACAAAAATTTGCCAAGACTGTTATATCTTTTAATGTCAATTCAGGTATCACTGTTGCTCAGTTCTGTAAACTGTATCCACACGAACACTTCTCCCAATTGAAAGAAACAACAGGGAGTAAGTGATAACATAAAATTATTTTTAGAAAATGCATTTTTAATTACTGAACTGCTTAATTATTGGGTACTACTGAAAATATCCTGTGAACCTCATCACTATGTAAATGTATTCAGTTTTGGAAACAATTAAATGATAATAAAGCATTCTTTTTTCTTTTACAACATATTACTGTAATGAAGCTGTTACCACTCAGTGTGCATTTTAATGAGTTTTAAGTAACATTTTAATGAGCTCAACATTACCATAAACCCAAGGATTAGATAAAATTGAATTTATTGGGAAAAAGGAAGGGTTCATTAAGAGTTAATTATATAGTTTAAGAAGAAATATAATTCATTTTATGATGTCCCATCAACCAAGAATCCAGGCAGTAGATCTATACTTATTAATAGGTGTAGAAATGCCATTATTATATTGACATAAAAACATGGGGTTTGCACACTACTGCTTGGATTTCCAATGAAAGTTTCTGTATTGAAATCCCTGGGTCAACTTTGTTCTTATCCAGCTCATTATTACATCTGAGGAGAAAAAATACCAAGCTTTGTATTACTGGCTTGTAATTCCACCTACGATTTTTATAAACATCATGGATAGTGAAAGCAAAGTTTAATGGATTTACCATTGCTAGTAGGATCTGAAGGCAGGTTATGAATAAATGTCTTGGCTTTATTATTTTTAAAATAAAATTTAAAAAAATAAAAGAACTAGTAGAGACTGACTCTTAGCTGCCAGCGCTCCCGACGTGCTTACTCTAGCAGCGATCTATTAAATGTCTACAGCCTAGGCTCCTCAATGTCCAGAAATTACTGGTAAATTCCCACACTCTGTGTGCACGACAGCTCTATGTTGGCTGTACAATATACTTTATACATTCAGATGTTCAGGCTCTTCACAATGTGGAGTTAAGATGCTCATGTTATTTAAGTACAATTACATATTGGATTTACTGCTTTGCATCTGCCAATGTTGGCATTTTGGTGTAACTGTTTGAAAAAGTATGGACTGTTGTAGCTAAGTGCCCTGAGGTATCTAGATAGAATAGAACATGAAACAAATTTTAAATTCTTAAGCAAATTATTAGTTGCACTGAATTGGTATAGTGCTCTCTTGTTCATACGATAGCCCCGTGACCTGCTGTTTAGTTTTTTTTTTTTAAATATGCATTTGGTTGATGTCACAGACTTTTAGTGGGGTGAGGGTAGCCTCTGGAGTGTTAAAGCTTTCATGAGTTGCAGTGAAATGGAGTTGATATCCAGTACCTCACTGTTGTAGGGGAAAAAGCGTTCTACGTGTTTGAGAGAGGCAAATCATAAGCTGTGGTCAGCAATTAGACCTGCTGGAGTTCCATCACTCCTGCATGTGCCACATCCGAAGGTGTGGCCCGAGAGTGTCAATTCTGATTGCTGAGCTTCAAAATGCTGTGACTAGCTCTGTGAACCTGCAGACCTACTCTGAAAGGATGATTTCTTACAACAGAACCTGAGGGTGGCATTCAAAAAGAAAGCCTAATTAGCACCTTGGACTGCATAGGCACCCAGAAGGAACTGCAAAGAAGAGCTATTAAGCAGGTAATAAATTCTGACTATGACAGGCAGAAAGCAAAGTGGCACTGAATGTCTAATTATAAGGAACATTGTACTAAACTTCCATTTGTTCAGCAGCAGAAGTGTTTCCATGTCTTCTGAGTTTTTTCCAGCTGATCCACCTGTTGCTCAGTAAGAAAGGAAGGCCCAATGAACAGAATTCAATTGTAAAATTCAAACATGTACCAACTATTGGCCGATCATTGCTTTGTGCCCCAGGTTTCCTCTTCCAGAAGCTCACCTCTTTGTATGAATGTGATAGCACAGCCAGGCATGTGGAATTCTTCAGAGAGAAATGGAAAATGTTCCATACCTACATCTGGAATTGTTCAGAAAAGGAGGAGCAGAGCTATAGAGGTCCTTCTCAAGGGAGGGTTTAATTCAATTTGCCTTAATTGAAGCTGTACAAGCAAACCAGAGAATGTTTCCAGTTCTCCTGGTCTCAGAGAAATCCCACAGCATGCACTGGTTATATGAGCTATTGTATTTTATATATTCCTTATTCTAAATATAGGGAAGTATAATGCATAGTTTAACAATACATTTTCCTCGGTGGAAAATCTAGTTTAAGTAGTACTATTCTCTCCTGGCCACTTATTTCCCCCACTTGTAATAGCTTGTCTTTCTCTCAGTTGCTTATGGATCCAGGCTGTGAACTGGGTCAATTGAGTGATCTGGGTTAAAAAATGCTCCAAACAGGAGATTTTTTTTTTTCTTCTGTTCTTTTTTATTTTTTCTTTTTTTTCTCTATAACTGGCATGGAAAAAAATGTTCTTACTGCTTGGCCTAAAATCTATCACAGGTGAATACTGCAGCAGGCCGGAAATTCCCTCCATCCTGCCTAATCTCATAATCTAGTCTGCCTACTTCAATATTCTACTTTGTCTATCATATAGCATTTGAACACTTCATCTTGTCAATATAGGCTCATGTTTTCTAGTGCAACCGAAGAGTGACATTAACTATATAAAAGTACACAATTTACATCTTTTGTGGGAGTTACAGACACAGGTACCATATGTCTAGTTAAACTCTATGCTAAGGAGGAGTGAAATCAGGGACTTAAATTCGCTGGGAGGTTCGCATTTAAAATAATAACTATTTCAATATTTAGTTATTATGTGTGCCTGTGCTGGAATTGAATCTTTGTTACATTTGTAGTCTATGTACAAAAAGCCAAAGGAAGAGGAATGACTGTGAAAGTTTCCTAATTGTGGGATTTTAGGTCTTTCAGACACTTAAGAGGAATATAAACCCTTCATCTGAAGGGCTGCTCCAGCTGTTGAGTAATACACCTGTTAAAGGTTGTTTTACAGGCACATCTCAGATTGTTTCTTCTCTATAGGCTGAGGTAAACAATTATTTGAGCTGTGCTGTTTGCCAGTTTTATTTTAAAGCCTTCAGCAGATGTATAGTTACCCTGATTTTTTCTTGTACTGAACTGCCAGAGGAATATTCAGCACCAAGTGTTTAGAAGGATGTATGGCATGTGGAGGATTTATTTTGTTCTTCAAGTTTTATGATACTGTTTGTTTTTCTATTATGCAAAATTTGTTGTGCATGAAACACTTTGGGAAAGTGGTATTAGGTTGAAAAAAAGGATTGTTTCACCGTTACTGCAATTCAAAATATTATGCTATTACATTTTCAACAGCATGTCTGGGAGCTGGTGTAACCACTCAGCTGAAGGTCATTTTGAGTCTCAGGCGCAGCATAGTGTGACTAGAGGGTGGAGCTGGACACCCGGGTTCTGGTCTCCCTTTGAGTGCTGAAGCTCCCCTTTCAAAATTGTTGCTTCAGGCTATTACAGTTGGTCTTTGCTCCTGCTTTAATTTTTTTCTTTCCTCTTGCACAATGTAGTGAATAATAACGAGGGCAACGTGAACTCTCGTATACTTTTTTGAAAATAAGTGGGAGAGTTATATTTCATATTGTATAGAAGTGATTCTTATACTGCCGCGGCCAGGAGCAGTCGAGCCCGACGCCATCAATCAGGAAGCCATCAATCCGCCATTCCAGCCAGCACCCGAATCCGGAAGCGCACCCAGGCAGCACTCCTCTCCGGAAGCACACCCAGTCGGGAAGCACACATTCAGGAAGCACCCCCCAGGCAGCACACATATCGTTCTACAGTTACAGGTCCTCATTCGCTAAGCACTACATTTCGGATAGGGAGAGGGATATTGTCCACGAGCTTTCCACACTCTTTCCACAGGCTTAAAGTTGCCCCATGATTGGCTACAACATTTGTGTCATTTGCTGTTTCCCACACTTTGTTTCGCCTTCACTATACTTCGTTTCGCTTACTTCCACTTATTTGCATATGTGCCCTCCCAGCAACCCCCTCTTAAAGGGCCTGCTCTCAACATTATACTATTTGAGTAGATCAAAACTGCCAAAGATTTCCTGCATATTGCACTATTCTTTTCTTTGTTTTGCATAAAATCACAAATCTGGGGCTTTTTTTATGTATTTAGACTGTACAAAACTACTGTTTGATCTAGTTGTTTGTGGATCGTTTCCTGGTTGTTAGCATGTTGACAGAACTCAAATGACTGTCTACTAAAAGCATGTAATACAGGGTCTACATATCACATTCCTTTCTTTAGAGCTCCGGAAACTTAAATTCATTTTGCAGAATGATACAATGATATGTGACAGATAAATTATTTTGTATTGCTCAAGATAGTCCCTAAAAAATGTCATCTAACATTTTTGGTCAGTTATTAAATTTGAAAGAAGCCTTTTATGAAGGAAGAATTCAATGACTAAACTTTAAAAAAACCCAGTAGTTGAACACTGGAGGAAAAGAATGTTACTATTGTCCACAGGGAAGGTGGAGTTGGAAATTTAATGAATAATGTGTGGAACAAGCATCTATGGGGTTTATTTATTTATTTATTGTAGAGTATTAAAATAATATGCAATCATAAGTGGTAGAGGAGTTTTGGGGGGTGGGGTTTTGTTGTAAATTCCTGGAGAGAGGCTGCCAAATATGGCTGGAACAGTGAGCACACATACTGCTGTCCCACACCTTGTATGCATAGTTCCTCCTTCAGACGGATCTTATTTTCCATGGGCTTCAAATCATAGAATGATAGAATGGTTTGGGTTGGAAGGGAACTTGAAGATCATGTAGTTCTAACCCCCCTGCCATGGGCAGCAACACCTCCCACTAGACCAGGTTACTCAAAGCCCCATCCATCTTGGTCTTGAACCCTGCCAGTGTTGAGGCATCCATAACTTCTCTGACTAGGCATGTCTCAGTGACAGTTGTACAAACACGTTTTATGCATTTCCAGTTTCTAGTCTGAATTTGCTGGGACAAATTCTAAAAAAACCTATGAAAACAGTTGAGCCCTTCAGAAGGTTAACAATTAAAGAAGGCACAATAGGGTCAGGTCCAGCAAGAAATGTCACTGCTGAGCCTGTCTGCAATGACATGCCCACTTCTGAAGGGAGCAACACAAAAGTCCTGACAAAAAAAAATCTGTTCACAAACAACTGAATAGATGAGTTTAACTTACCAAGGTTAGGCACAGAGGTTGGGGGGGATTGAAGGAAGAGAATTCCTGTGTTGGGCAACAGCCTATTATGTTTGATAGTTTGCCTAATGTGGCTAAAGTATAGCAGTAATGTGGCAGTGACCCCCTGCCAAGATGGGAAAGCATCCCAGCTGTTGTGTATGTGTTGTGCATGTGTACACAAGTTTATTAGAGGCTAATCACACTTCAGTGGAGCTCAGAGATTGCCGCCTGTATTATATTGGTTAAATGAAGCATATAACATTCTATGTTTCTCATACAAGAAGTATTCATTCTTTTGTATTTGTTTTCATGATTCTCATCTGTTCTTATTCCTTTGTTTTACTGAGGGCGCATGTACATTTTAGATGTTCTGGCTGGCCTTGAACTGGAAGCCCAGGGGACTGAAGTAGCTAAAGTGGTTGTGGAAGAACCAACTTCAGCCTGGAAAGACTGAAAATAACATTGCTCAATGTGGTGTTAAACTCTAGGTAGCACTCATTAGGTTGAGCACAGTGCTGCAGGTACCTGGCAATGCTACTTTTGTACTCACGACAG
>VZTM01031789.1:22573-35058 GCA_013400555.1 Jacana jacana
ACTTTTGTACTCACGACAGTAAACCTGCACGCTGTTATACTGTGGGTTCTGAATGTACTAATTAAATCTGTACTTTCTGTACACTCTGTGCTGTGCTCAGTACGTACTGTGCAGGTTCTGTGTGCTCTTCTGAGCTCGTGAAAAGCTCCCACCTGAATTTCATTCATGTATTCCTAACAGTAATGTTTCAGGGTTTTTTGGATGCCATTGCCTTTGAAAATTGGTTATGTATTTATAACTCCTTTAGTCTTGGGGTTTGTTTTTTTTTTAAATTTTGCTGCTTAGAACATAAGATTGGCTGTACTGCAGGAGAGCAAAGGTATATCCAGTCCACCCTACCCTTTCTCTGACAGTAGCCTATGAAGGATTCTGGAGGATTGCCTTTTTTACCAAACCAATCCTACCTGCTGCATTGCTGGGAGAGAAGTGTACTTGATGTAATTTGAAGAGTTGTCTAGAGTTTTTGGTAAAACTAGTCAAATATTCTCACTGAAAAGAAGGTGTGCTGACATGCAAATCACAGTGAAAGTACACTACTCCAGTTGTGGTTTTTGAAGTTGTGCTTGGTTCCATATCTGATATTCACGGTAGTTGGGAAAAAATAAATTACTTGCCCATGATTTTCTGAATAGTCCTTTAAATGTGAAGAGCATGTAAAAGATAACATCAGACCTGAGTTTAAAGGATCATTAAATAACTGTTCTAGTAAACTGCTAGATGTCTGATCCTTGTTAAATCTTAAATATTACAACAGATAATGCACAATTTTAGAAGCTCTTTGTCTACAGTTGTGGTACCATTTCTTCTAGAAAGTCATTGAACTTTTAAGCGAGTGATAGTTTTTTTAGTTTCAATGAAATAAAACCCTTGGTAACAAGTCCCTCGTTAGCACTAGCAGTCTCTGCAGTGCATTCATCAACAGTGATTAGGCTTTAAGAATAAAAAACCGAAATCAGCTCTGTGTCCTAGAGAAAATTTTTCCACACAATGCATTCTATAGCCTTAGATTTCTGAAATTACTTAAATGTGGTCTTCAGGATATTTGCATTCATAAAGAACACTTGGTTATGCTTATTGCTTCCCTTTGCCTTCCTCGACTGTCAAAACACAGTGATGCTTTTGAAGATTTATAGCAGATGGGTAATGAGATTGCTGACTGTTAACTGCAGTATTCAGAATTTGTTGGTGGAAGGAGGCAGGAGTTTAGAAAAGACAGGTTATTGGGGCTTCATTGCAATGAAGACAGGTGATAGAACTTTGTTTTCAATCAGGAAGCTTAAAAATGTTATGTTCCAAACTAGAAAAATCTCCACTCTTTATGCTATCTAGTAGTCAAATAAAACTTTGCAGAAAAATTATAGAGATGTCAGATTGCATTCAAGTGATCACAATGAATCACAAGAAAGGCAAGGATATTGTACAATTTTTCAGTAAGTCTATTTAGGTTGTATTGCATATTGCTTGATTCAGCACAAAGAGCAGCCTTTAAAAAATCAGAAACAAATCAAAGCTAATGGTTGCGGTAACTATCACTTCTATACCTGTGTAATTGGGTAAAAGGGAAAATAGGTCAGCAATGCCCTTAATTGGGTTAACAGTTGAAGAAAGATTTCAAAGTCTGACTCTTTCAGTGTGTGCATAGAACAGTTTGGGTTTGAAGGGACCTTAACAATCATCTAGTTCCAACCCCCCTGCCATGGGCAGGGACACCTCCCACTAGAGCAGCTTACTCAAAGCCCTATTCAGTCTGGCCTTGAGCACTTTCAGGGATGGGGTATCCACAACTTCTCTGAGCAACCTGTTCCAGTTTCTTACCACCTTCAGAGTACCTAATACCTAATCTAAAACTACTCTCTTTTAATTTAAAACTGTTACCTCTTGTCCTATCATTATACTTGCTGATACAGAGTCACTCCCCATCTTTCCTGTAGGCCCCCTTTAAGTATTGGAAGGCTGCTATAAATAAGACATCTGTGCAATCAAGTAGTTGAGATACACCTCAGACTGAAACTTAGATGAGAGAAAAAACTATCTCGCACTGTCTCTGTTTGGAATCTGACTACTTGTCAGTGTTGGTTCATGTGCCTGATTCACCTCTTTTAATAGATTCTGTGTTTAGAGGCAACAGTCTTTACTTTCATATTTAGAAATTAATGCTCATCACAAAGTCCAAAATCTATAAATGTCTGTAGCTCTATGTGTGAGATGTTAGAAGTTTAATACAAGACACATTTTATATGTGTCAGAATGGAGTGTTTTTTCCACATTTTGGTCTTTGCTGAGGCCTGAGAATAAAAAGTAAGCTACCTTTAAGTACTGAGTAGGTTACTGAGTTACATGAGACATGTGAAATTCAGAGTGAGGAAAAGGGCTGAAGGCTCAGAAAGTTGCCGAATCTGCAAGGAAGAAAATTCTCCTTGTTCCCTGATGCAGGTATCTCCCTACTCCTCTTTTCCTCACTTTGATTTCTAGGGACCCTGCTAATCAAAAATTGTTGCAGTTACAGGTCTCTGAAAATGAATCTCATGAGTTTAGGGCTCCATTTTTTAGTAAAGTCTGAACAATCTGAGTCATGGTATTTTAGCTAGGTTTTGTGTCTCCTAGGCAATATGCATGAGAAGATAGGTGAAGGATGGGAAAATGAACATGAGGAAAAGAATGTGTAGTTCCTTATCATCTTTTTTTAGAAAAAGGTGGCAGCTCTTCTCAGATAGTGCACATGAAGAGGAAGCTCAGGAACTCCCTGGGAGTCTTGCTAGGACTGTTGCATTGTAATTTTTTTTTTTTCAATTTTCCTTACAAAATGTGACAGAAGCAGTTGCTGAAACAGAGGAAAGGCAGCAGCATCCTCAAACCAAGTATTATTATTCTTCATGAGGAAGGTTGTCTGTGACACCTTGGGTTTTTTCTGTTACCTCGTTTCAGCAGGTAATGCTGGCTTGCTCAGGGATGATTTCAGTAGATCATACACATTAACTGAGTTCTAAAATACCCCCCTGCACCATATGCTACCGAAAGTATAATAATCCTCTAATCTGTCCACTGCATGACATCTGGGCAGTTATTTGACATAATAATTCATGTTGATTGTGCATATCAGTGTGTATCAGAGGAAAGAAGCACCAAAGCAGTGGTGAAATGATGAGGATTTAAGAAAATGCCATGGATCGGGGGAGACCTACCTGCATATGGCAGGTGACCAACCTGCCAGTGATGTGGCTATGTAAAATGTTTATATGAGAATAATATTATCCTGAGATAAGCACAAAACAGGAGAGGGAAGATAAACTACCAGGACTCAAGTTACAGAAGCACATTAATATTTACTCGATATCTCTTTATACCCTCTAGTCAGCACAACAGATGTAGCTGTGTTTTAAGACATTATCATTCATTGAAAAAGGCAAAAAAGATAGTCTTTCCTTCCCTCCCATCCCCAGTAATCTCAGATGTTTGCCCTGCACGCCGGGAGGAGGAGGTGGCGAGCTGAGCGCTAGTGGGAGAAGAATGCAATTATCCCAAAGCCTCCTGACGGGCATCCGCTTCTTCCTTCCAGCTTAGCTGCTCTGACCACAGGCTGGGGGCTCGTGGGACATGGACCAGATTGAAAAAGTGGAAGCAGACAGATGGTTATTTGTAATCATCATGTAAATGTAAATCCTATAAAAATGTTTTCTTTCTAAGGGCCTGAAAGCTGTTGTAGTGGAAATCAGGATTAAGGCATGGATATCTAGCCTAGAATAATTTTGACCCTGCCACCTTCCCTCCTACCCCATAAACGTTGTGGCTTTATCTCTGTTTCCTTTAAACAAATCGCTGGAACCACGGTTGAGGAAATTAATTCAGCTTCCATGTAATTCTCTGAGTTTACGAGCATCGGTTTGACCGAGACCTGGATTTGGGCCTAAGCTGGCAGGTGCTGGTGAGCAGTTGCCTTGGTAGCAGGGACTTCTTTTTCCCTCTTTCTCCCCCGCTCTGGCAGGTGCGTGTTCCCCTCAGCACTGCCCTTTGCGAGGCAGACTTGCCTGCCATCAGTATGCTTGCGGGTACCTGTAAACGGCCGTACAGGACTTTGCATGCCTTAAAGACTGACGAGACAGCTTGCAGACATCTATCTTGTTTGAGCAGCATCGGTGTGTTCGAACTACAAAGAGACCGATCAAACTTTAATTAACTTTTATCTGCAGCACCATTGTAGGCTTTAACTGTGTAAGATTTAACTGTCCTTTCCAGCTCTTCGGTCCCCCAATGCCTTTCCACACAGTGAGTTGTAGCCATCCAGAAGCTTTTGCCATGTTGAGGCTTTGCCTCTCAAACGTGAGGATGTTTGCTCTGCCCTTAGGCTGGCAGAGGGGAGCAGCTCCAGCTAGGGTGGGCAGGGCAGGGCAGAACAGGATGCCATCCATCTTTCTCTTTGGCATTCTGTGTCGAATGTAGGATAACACCCATACAAGCACAAAGGGGGATGCAAAACCTATGTTAAAATCAGAATAAAGAGAAATTGGAACATGGGATGAGTTGCCTAATGGTAACGTTTCACTGCTTGTGTTGAATTCTTAAAACACTAGTATTTGTGCTTTGCCAAGAGGGCTCTGAGGAGGGCTGGCTTCTCAAGTGAACAAAAGCCTCTTGCCAGTGTGTGAAGTGAGTGATCTGCTCAGGCACACTGATAGCTATTTGAAAGTACTCAGCATTTGTGGATAATTGGCTGAGGAATATTTTGCAGCTCTCGACCATTTTTCTGTTTTCACAGACGATTGTGCCATTAGATATGGTGAACGTACTAAGCCGTACTGCAATTTTTCCATTTACTGTGCTAATAAGTGTGAACTCAACTTACAGTTGATGCTCCTTTCTTCTGTGGTTTTCTGTGCTGCTGGAGTTGGACATCAGAGCTCACCAGCTTGTGCTCGGGTCTCCTTCGCAGGCGCCCTTCCTCTTCCCTGCTCCTAGTCTCGGTGTGACATTTGGATGTGCTTGGATGGCTGTGCTGATCACATCAACATCTGTGCTTTGAGTTGTTGTTATATGGCATTAAAAGCACCAAATCACAGGAATGGCAGCCTGTGCCCTCTGCTCTTTCCCTTGTTTTCTTTTATACGTTTATTCTTTCTCTTTTCCTTCCTTTATCTGGCTTTTTTTTTTCACTCTCCTTAAACTCACACTGTTCCCCCTCTTCCTCTCTGAGTTGTTTTCTCTCTTTAATTTATATTTCACACATTTTCCTCTTATCTTTGTCTTTCTGTCCCTACTTTATTTTTTCCGTATTTCATTTTTCTCTGACCATTTGTTGTTTTCCTCCAAAACATAGAATGCTTCAGATGGAAATGGTGAGATATATCTATTCAAGATTCGCATATGTGTTGAGGTACAGAGCAAGATTAACTAAGCCCCGTAGCATCAATTTTGTCTTCCATTCAAGTCAGATTTTCAGTAAGGCTTGGGTAAAGGAATGTGATAAAATCAAATCACCTCTTAGCCTCATATTCTGTGACTGATTGGAACCTTACACAGTTGCTGAGATGATTCAGAGAAAGTTAATGTAATTTGCTGTATATCACCCAAAGAAACCGTATTTGTCAGCTTCATATAGTAGTGTGAAATGTTAAAGAAAAACACTTTCCTTAATATTGTTGCCAGGAGTAAGGAGTCAGGAGTATAAAGTCATTATGTTGTGGGATCTGTTGATTTTCTGGGGATTTTCCCCTAAAGTTCTGTAATTGTAAAAAAAAAATCAAGCCAATAAAAAACAATATTTATTTTGTGTGTAATAATAATGGAATAAGTTGACATTTATCCATTTGCCAGTTATATGAAAGAGGGCATACCGTTGCTTAGAAGTATTTTTTTCCTGTGTGTTTCATAGTGACACAGACACAGATATGAAGATTCTTCCTAAAATAGGTGACTTTGTAAGACTTTTTTTTTCTGGTTCTTACTCTGAAATTGCTGTGATGTTAGCTTTCTTGGCTTTGCAAAATGTTGCAGTGCTAAATAGTGAGCAGCCCATGATTTTTAGGGTGCTGTTTCTGTGTTGTGTGTTGCATAAGTTATTTCTTCCATTTGGTCTTGTAGCTCTATAAATTCCATTTCTGACAAAAAGCATAGGAGTAATGTATATTAATCAGAAATATTTTGAGGTTGAGTCTTTTGTTATCTGTTGGAAAAAATCAATTGGGTGTGTCACCTAAGAAGACTGTGGGTTCTTGCCAGAGCTACACTCCTTGCCAGCTATGGCCTGTCACTTTTATTTTATGCTTCAAGAGCAAGACCTAAATAATCACTCTTTTTTGTGTTAGAAAAGGAATTAACTTCCAATTAATTCCCTCCTTCCTCTGGGATCTACCTGTGTATCCCAAAAAGGGGAACAATAATAGATAACTCTTGTGTCATTTTGAGTGCCACATATATACAGCCCACTCACCTCAGCCCATTCAGAGACCAATTCTTGTACATATTAATCGTATTTTTGTCTGGTTTATTGCAGAACAGAAAAATACTCAGTTCCAAATGTTAAAATGGGGCACATTTTATTAACGTTGAAAGCAGTAAATTATCTCTGCTTATGAAATGAGATTGAGCAATTTCTGCTGAACTCTTCTGACTTGCCCCTTTACTAGGATACAGTGTTTTCTAATTTCTCAGAGGGCCCTAGTTCCATTAAGGGCGAGAACTGTTTTAAAGCTGTAATGAAAGCCATACGTAGCTGAAATTCAAGAAGGGGAAATGCCCTAAATTCTATTTCAGTAGCTCATCTAGAGCTATTTTCAGTTTTATGTTTATAAGAATGTCAATTAACCTAAAGACTAGGACTCACATGGAAGAATAACGATGAAGTTGGTATCGTTTTAACACACTGAAGCTGGCTAGTTGGACCTAATCTGTCTTTATAGTAGGTTGATTTACATAAGCTGGCCTGTGTTGCCTAATTTAGTTCTCAAATAGCTTGGAGATTTAAATGCGCTTTCCTTTCAATGCTGTGGGACAGCACTGGTCAAAGTTGCAGAAATATTAAAACTAAAAATATAAAAGGGAGACATAAGTATGCTGGAAGCACCCTAACTATCAGCTTGACTTCTCCGACATCTTTCAGAACTGGTGATCACTTTGGCATGCATTTGATGATAACAATAACACTAGTAGTAGCAGTACCCTTAATCAAGGTATAACTCTGCAATTTGGTATCAATTGTGTCACCTCTATACCTAGTTTATGCTGAAGTTGGAGATCCAGGCAAGCCAAACATTCAAGGTGTTGTTTTCTGTTGTGAAAAGAACTCAACATCAGACCTGAATTGCTACTTTTGCAAGTATGGGAAGTGACCCTATTGAGGTTAAAAAGAGTAATGGGTGCTACAGGTTTTTCTAATTTAAATGCAGAGCAGTGTTCCTATGTGGAGAAAAAACAAGGAGTAAAACCCCATGTATGTGAAATCTACCTCCATTGGACAAAAGGTCACGCCTCACCAACTTCTTTTATGAGATTCTTTTATAGTAAATATAAGATGCAAAGTTCTCACCTGATAATGGTTGATACTTTTTTGTTTTTGTTTAATATGACACATATCTGTATGTATGCTCTCCCTCCCTGCTCCCCCCCCACTTTACAGTGTCATCACTTCTAGTATTTTTTTTCTTCTTTCCCTCATTTATTGCATTAGTGCTGCGGGATGACTTCCGCCAAAACCCTACAGATGTTGTGGTGGCAGCTGGAGAGCCTGCCATACTGGAATGCCAGCCACCTCGTGGACACCCTGAGCCTACCATCTTCTGGAAGAAAGATAAAGTCCGTATTGATGACAGGGAAGAACGGATCAGTGTGAGTATAACTGCAGTAGTTGTCTATAGACGTAGGGCCTGCATTGAAGCCCCACAGGGCCTCCAACTTGAACTTCTCAAGGCTTGGTCTGTATAACCAGTGTAATGGAGGTCCATTAGAGCTGTAGATTCGGTCATGTCAAGTGTTCTGTAAGCTGGGGGACTCAGTGGATGTCTTTGACTGATTTGGCCTTTTTCTATATCTTGGTTCAGTGAAATGAGACTCTCAGACCTTATATCAGAGAGGTGTTCTAAAGATAAAACCAGTCATATCTATGAGGTATACAAATGCCCCATGGGAAAAACCCAACATCTTAGGATGATATTGGTAATGTTGTATTAGTGTAGTAATTGGGATGTCGATTCTAAATGATGGCAGAAGTTATACCCTAAAGAATGATTGTTCCTAAATAGAAATCTGTGGTGAATAAATGAGTAACACAGAATGAATTCTGTGACAGTTCATTCCATGTACTGGATGAAAAAGGATCCAGCCAAAATACCGACCTTATAAAGTGATTAGAAATTATACTGTGGTACGTGCAAGCTGACCTTATTCGACATGGAACTACTATCAGGATGCTTGCTTATTGCTTTGGATGCCTAAGAAAGTATTTCAAGCTGAACAATCTGAGTAGTTGCTATTTGTGGGCCAGGCTGTCTCTGCTTCTAGAGGAAGGAAGAGTGGCAGGGAACTGGTTATCATTCCCTGACTCAAGTTTCTTTGGCCATATTCCTAGGTTATTCTGAAGCACCCCATTGTCTAACTTTTAACACTGTCTGTGACTTCACAAGCTGCAATTCTTTTACTTCGTTTCTTTCAGCTACCCTGCTTCTTCACTCTATAAGCAACCTTTATAGCCAGGAAAATGTTGCCTTATAGGAGTCAAGCGAAATCTCAGTTCAGGCTAAATTTAGTCTGTTTGCATCAAGGATAAGACAAAATCTCTCTTAATCAGTGAACAGGGAAACTGTTCAGACACAGTAAAATAAAATGAACTAAATAAAGCTAAGTAAAATTGCCTTATCCTTGAGAGAGATGTCAAGAGTGTATTACATATCATAATGCAATAAATGCAAGCACTCTGCATTGCCAAGGAGGCAGCAAGAAATGTAGTCTTTGAAATATAAACCATTTTATGAACACCAAAGGAAGAAAAAAAAACTTAAATGCAGTTAAAATCAGTCAGTAGGATAGAATATGTTTCACAACAGCTTAAAGGTGTTTAAGTACATAGGATTATAATTTTAAAGCTGTATATATATTTACAAGCACAACTTTTAAATACCTTAGTTGTGAAACTTGCTGCCTGAGAAGGTAGCTTTTTTTCTGATATCTTCTGTTTATCTGAAGTTAAATATATCTTCTATGTTTTGAAACAGATACGTGGTGGAAAGCTGATGATCTCCAACACAAGAAAAAGTGATGCCGGCATGTACACTTGTGTTGGAACAAACATGGTGGGGGAGCGAGACAGCGATCCGGCAGAGCTTACTGTCTTTGGTAAGACTCAAGCTTTTGTTTCCTTTTTATTACAAATGTCATAAACTGAATTGAACTGGGTGACTCGTCAAAATATGAGGCAAAACAAGGTTAACAAAACACAATAGTACTGCTTAACCTGCATTTCACAGTTTCTGGAGAGGACCAGGTTTCAAAGCCTTCAATTTATAATTACGGAGCTGTGATGGCTCAAGATTTTCCTTCTAAGTGCATAGCTTCAATCTAAACGGAGGTCCTTACTGGTATACATTCACTCAGAAATGGTAATGCAGGCCATAATGCTCTCCCTCACAAAACTGCCAAATATAATTAAGCTACTTCTAATACAGTTGACAATGCCTGCTTAACAGAGATTTGGAGCAGTATTGCCTATTTAAATAATCCCTTATTCCTATGGGGTTGTGAAATCAAACCTTCGTCGGAGAGCACAAAAGTACTCAATTGATCAGTAAAACGTCATTGGTGAAAATTATGAGATCAGCTTTTTGAATATATAGAGATAGTTTTGTCATTTGTTTTTTAAAGGGTGTGAAACTGCTTTTCATCCTGTAAGTTAGGGCAGCATTTAGGTTTTTGGTGCTGCTGAATGAATCAAAAATGAATAGGTTTCCTGTGTGAAAGAGCTTCCAGACCTGATAGGCAAGACAAGTACTTGTCAGGATCATTTGCCCTATGGTTAGGGTCTAGAGCAAGAATAGAGTAATACAGAACCTAGAGCTGAATCCGTCCTGCTAACAACTGCATAAGAAGGAAAGTAGCAAAATCCTACTGTGGTACGTCTTGGAGTTGTGATATTTCTACTTACCATTAGCTGTAGTTATGTAGGAATTAGTCAAGAGGTCTTGAGCAAACAAAAGAAAATCAATAAGGAACCCCCCCCTCGCTGCTAAAGAATACAGATGCATGCATAGAAAAGAGAAATACTGTTACTGTTTCCTCCTGCTACACCTCTTTGATATCCTCGGTATGATAGCGAAATTCCAAACAAGAACACTTGTAATTCCAGTGTGACTGTTCCTAATATTTTCACCTTTTGCCTACTACAGTGCACTGGAAAGCCCAGTCACACATATTGCCATCTGTGTTTGCAGGTATGTGCAACTCAACATTTGTTTGTCCACTTTAAAAAAACATATTATGGGATTGACAAAAGGCATAAAGAAGTTTCTGCTAGATAAGATCCGTGAGTGACCGAGGATTTGCTGCTTTCCAACATTACAACACTGTAAAGGCTTCCACTCCACTTTGTTATGGATTCACGGAATCATACGACTTAAAGACAGAGCTAGTATACCTTGCAAAAAAACACAGAAAGAATCTCTATGAAATTATTATGTCCTTTGCAGCCAATCTGTTGAAGTCTTGCCTCTATACAGATGTAACAGAGACATGACATATCTTCTTCATCATTTTAAGTACTGATAATCTCTGGTAATACTCCCTGTGGATAGCAAGCAGATTGCAGTCCTAAACTACAAAGCCTTAAGAAATCCTTAAGAAAATAATTTGTTAAAAAGCATTGAAATAGGAATGAAAACTGAAATATGCATGCAATTTCATATCCTGCAGAGCTACAAAAAGTATTAGGTTTGTCTTGATAGCCAATTACAATATTCTGACTTTTTTTAATAGGATTTAATCACAGCAATGAATTTGTAAAATAAAATCTAAGCCTATTTTGTGAATACCGAAAAAAAAAAACCAGCAAAAACCTAAACTAAATTAGACATTTTAGTTCTTCATAATTTTGTTAGACAACTAAAGAAAATTTTATTTACATTTCCTTTCCTATCTGGGTATCTTCCTATCTGAAATACCCCTATCTGGGTATTCCCTTCCTGTCCTCCTTTTGGCTGTATAGGAACAGCGTGTAGGGAGGAAATGCTCAGGTTATGTTCTGCTGTTTGACAAGACAATTCGACTATCGTGTGTCCATTCTCTAGCTACTACCTGGCCCTGAGGCTCTGTGTTGGTGTATTGGGCTCACTGTATAGACACATCCAGGTTAGTCCTGGTCGGCTCTGTGCAAAAGAAGGTGGCTTGGCTTTGCCTTCCACCAACAGAACAGTTGTATTTCATTCCTGGATTTCAGGCAGCAGTTTGTATGTGGGTGAGTGCGTGCACAGCACACTGGAGAGCATTATCCATGATGTTTCCAGGAAGCAATGTGTCTACTGGACAGTCCAATCAGTCTAAGCATACACAATAAATCCAATAAATCCAGCAATTCTGGAAAATGTCAGATTAGCTGTTCATGTTCAGATAGACTTTATAGAACACAGGCAGAACCACAGGTCATCTGTTAAGTCCACAGCCTTCCTCTTATAGTACTCATAGGTTTGAGGAACATGGGAATAGTGTAAATGTTGAAAGGAAAATACGCTTAAAATATCATACTTGTATGTTATTCATGTGCCCAATTTTAAATGTTTTGAACACATTTGAAAACAGGCTTTATAATTAAAATGAAGATATCTTAGCTAAGAGACTTGGAGAACTTAATAAAGTGGCTGGCAAGCCTACAGCTGGTGCTGATTCTGGAGAGGAATGCATAATAATTAGCTGATTATTAACGTCTCTATTCCTTTTCCAAATAACAAACCCCCAAATGCTTTCCATAGTGTGAAGGGGGCCTTAGAAAGCAGAGTACTCTGTAGGAAAAGGAACTGTTTCATACAAGTTCTCAAACCTTTCCAGGAATCAGCCACTTGTTACTTTTGGCTTTGCAAGTTTTTCTGTAATACCTGAAGTTAATTTCTGCATGTGACTTGTGACAGATCTCTGGCTCCCTGTACAGTAAATTTAGCTTGAGGCATTGCCTCTGGAAAAACTGAGTGAGTGTAGTGGTAACTGGTGGCCCGAGGGGAACAGCATGGAAACCTAGCCTAAAAGATTACAACTTTCCTGAGTTTAGAAATAATAATAATAAAATGGACAGTAAGAACCTTGGAAAAAAGTAGGAGGAGAAAATGGAAGTTGCTCATATGCAGAATATATCCACTTGGCTGGGTATTTATTCAATAGTCTTTGCTGAAATATAGATGTGGGTAATACATGTAGAACTTCCACAAAACAAGTACCCTTTTTTTTCAATGCAACTTGCACAGGAAATCTAGTATTCAGCATTCAGGCACTGTAACAGCATACTGTTAGCGTCGGTGCAG
>VZTM01031797.1:2473-18391 GCA_013400555.1 Jacana jacana
CAAATTTCATCTGGACTTGTGGATCTGAATGTAACCAGGTGCCCTATGAAGTTCACAGCCTGTTTCTCTGCTATGAGCTGCCCTCCCTTTCAAACCAAGTCAAACCATGCTGCTTTGGAAGCCAGTTTTGCTTGTAAGTACAAAGGAAAAGGAAAAAAAAGTTATTGAGTACTTCAGCCTTTTCTGTATTGTCTGTAACTAGTATATTCCTTCCCTCCCATCCATCAGTGGACCTATCTGAATTTTCCCTAACCTTCCTTATGCGACTAGCATACTTTTAGAACCCCTCGTGAGCCTATACTTTCCTTGTTAGTCTTCACACCTGATTGGCTTTGGCCTTCTGATTTTTACACTAAGTATGCTCATGGTACTTTTGTATTTGCCTTTTGTTACCTTCCTTCTACCTCATCTAGTTGTAGTACAAGGGATACGTTATTGACACTGTTAGTAACAGGTCACGACACTACATACTAAGTCAACAGTGAAAGCATCAGGGAATTGTAATACCTTGTTTGGACTTGAGCTATTTTAGCTGCAAAAGCCTCCAAGGTCCAATTGTTGCCTTATTTATTTTTCAGCTTCAGTTTAATGATGTATAATTTTGTGGTATTACCTTACAGAAACTATACAATATGTTGTAAAGATCTAAAAAACTGAAGAGGTCATTGTGGAACCAATAAGAAACAAACGTAGCAAGGGATCCTTTTGGAAACATACAACAATAACACCAAGCAGATCCAAGACTGAAAAGGAAAAAAATGGCATTTTATCAACATTTTTTTCCCAGTGAAGAATGTAGGATGTTGATGACGCAAGACTGAAGGGTGTGGAAAATGGCCAGCCTGGTTGAACAAAGAGCTTTTGATGGGACTTAAGGAAAAGAGGAGGGTTACCACCTTTGGAAGAAGGGACAGGCAACTCAGGAGGAGTACAAATATCTTGTTAGGTTACACAGAGAAAAAGTTAGGAAGGCAAAAGCCCAGCTGGAACTCAACCTGGCCACTAATATAAGGGACAACATATAAAGTTTTTATAAATGCATCAAAAAAAAGAGAACTGGGGAGAACCTCCTGGCCATGATTTACTTAGCATGGAAAATGTGGATCCACTGCACACTGATGCTTCTAGAAACTCAGAAGTGGTCTGATTATTTCCAAGTGTAACTCTGTTTTGTGACAATTGTGAGTGAAAATATTTTAACAGTTGAACATGTGAAACTGTACTAAAGTCTGTCAAACAAACTTGGTCAGCAAAACTATAGAGCATTTAGTCATGAGACTAAAAAGCTCTTGACCAAGCACCATTTAAGTAAAAGAACTTCCAAAATCTCCCCTATATTAACTGTATATGCAGCAAAAGGTCTCTTTCTGTATATCTAATTCATATCTCAGAAGGTGTAATTAAAAAGCATGAGTTCAATGCAACAATTAAACATGAATTTATATTTGTCAGAAATCATGTTTTTTCACTTAATCTGTGTGCCACAAACCCCAAACCAAATGATGAGTGTGTAATCCTTACTTTAAATTTACCTTTGCACAGGTTTGATTTCACTAATCTCTTACGTTTTCTCATCTGTGGGGTCTGTGTCAGGGGCCATTGGAAGGTTTATCTTCAGTTTTTGTTATACATAGATGCCAGGAAATGCTTTAGCATCTGTATTCTGATTCTACATGTTATGTTGGACTAGGTGGAGATTCAGAGAACATTCTAAAGTTCTTCGCTTGACTCAGAGTGAAATTTACTCTTTCACTGTATAAATTTCAATCATCGATAAAAATCTGGGACTTCAAACTTGAGTTCTTCATTTGTGAAATCTCAGTTTGGACAGTGTCTTGGCAATCCCTGATAATTCTGATACTAATTTCTATACTAATTTTTAAAGTATGTTTCAAAATATTGCTGAAACATACTTGTTTGGAAGGTCAATCGGAAAAAAAACTCAAATGTTTTGCCCTTACTAGCTCCATTAGTTATCTAGAATCTGAAAAAAATAATATATTCTTTTTTTAAATAACTGAGCAACATAACCAAAGCATGAACTATTTGGCTCAAACACACAACCCCCAAAACACACCCCAGGAGTCTGCAATTGCCTGCATGCTGTAGCGCAGTCCATGGCCACCAACCAGCTGCATGTAGACATGAGGCTATATGACTTAAGAGGTCTACTGTGAACAGTTGTGTTATTTCTTAGCTCCCACAGCACAGTCTACAGAGCTTATCAGGTTAGATGTGAATGATACACAGTATCTCTGTTGCCAGGAAATGGAATGAGGCAAATATAATCACATCCCACTCACACTATTAATGCAACCCAAGGAACTTAAGTTCCCCCCACACACCCCAAAAAAATCCAAATCTCTGTACCTGTCAGCATGACATCTACCACCACATTTTCAAGAGTTGGATTTTTGAAGGATATGATGACAGCAGAACGTTGGCCAATACATGCACTTATGCTGGTTGGTTCCATTGGCTGAGGAGGAAGACCGGTCCCCGAAAGGTAAAATGTCCACTCTTTAAGCTGTAGATGAAACACATGTCATTATTTATTACTTGATGAGTCAGATCTGCACATTTTAAGGCATTTTGGCCACTTCTTTCTCTTAGCGTTCTATGTCTCTTTTCCAGCTGTAAGTGAACTGCTGTTTAATGCTTGCTTGCTTTCTTTCTTTCTTCTTCCCTCAAGCTGTTATATTACTGTAAGTATTGCTTTTTGAAAATCAACAGTTCCAGTCTGGAAAATGTTCACATCTCCTCATTGCATTGAAATTCTGTGCTATTCTAAGCCCAGAGTATTTAACTTCCATGTAGCTACTCAGTGTAGTGAATGGAAAGATGTAGGCGGTTGCAAGAGCGCAATTCAAAGCACATGTATTAGAACCTGAAAGCAGATGAAGTAAGAAGTTCTCTTCAGAAGACAATGGAAGAAAGAAAATCATTCTTTGATAGGCCAGCAGTAGAATTATACAAAAAGCTAAAATTGTTATTCCAAAGATCACAGAATGATATGGGGTTGATAATGTACCTCGTACCTCTGGAGATCACCTAGTCCAACCCCTCTGACAAAGCAGGTTCATCTGGAACAGGGTGCACATGGGATTTAATGTCTTCAGAGACAGACTCCATAACCTCTCTTGGCAGCTTGTTCCAGTGCTCTGCCACTCCCAAAGTTCCTCCTCATGTTTAGATAGAATTTCTTATGTTCAAGTTTGTGCCCATTACCTCTTGTCCTGCCACTGGGCAGCACTGAAAAAAGACTGGTCACATCCTCTTGACACCCTATTTATTTAAATTCATGTGAACCACTTTGTTCATAGCAAGTAGTTTTACATTGAGGTACAGTGCAGGGGTGGAAGGAGAGAAGTTCATAATTTGTATAGTTGAGCTGTAAAGATCAAGTTAGAGTTTCATTGCTGAAGGTGTAGGCTCATGGTCTGCAAACAGTAAAGACTATCTACCACTGATGTTTTTGTGGTTAACACACAGAGCCATTTTGAACCCCGTTGCTTCAAATGTTGAGCACTTTTAAAACAACATACCAAAAAATTTGTCAAACTCAGTAGCTAAAGGACCCAAACAAAACTAGCGGTCAGTCTGGAAGATAAAACAAGACAACCGAAAAATTCTATAGATTATAGGACAGGCCTGCCTTGCCTTGCCTGCAGTTACTGATCTACACTGACCCACTGTGGGAGGAGCAACCCCCTCTCCTACTCCCTTGGGTCTAAGGGCATGGTACAGGGGCAAGGTGGTTCAGTTGGCAGGAGGCTCTTGAGCTGCTGGTCCTGTAAAACCCCAGCCACATACCCAAGATACTTAAGCCCTAGAGACCACCTCAGCCAATGACCCTAGCTAGAAGACCCCTATCTTTGGGTTGAGCCATTGCCCTAAGTAAATTTCCCAGGAACTGAGCATCCTTGTCTTTTAGGTGAGGGTTTTTTGCATTTTGAATAGTTATTCTAAGTTTAGATTTGGTACACACTATGTAGTATTAGTTCCCAACTGACATCCTGAAGCAGTAAAAGTTGTGTCTGCTGATGTGTTTGTAGTACAAAATCCCTGTCAAATTTTACCTGTTAAATTTTACCATTCTACCTTTTTTGTGACACCATTAAAACTGATTTTTGGAACATCTTTAGTTGGTCGTACACTTCCGTGACATCTACCTTGTGATGGAACTCAAGATCACATATGTTCAGTGCAAGAAATCAAGAGGAAAAAAAAAGAGTAGAAAAAAATCAGAACCCTAAGGTAAATAATAGAAGATAGGATTTAATAAAGGGCTCAGTGTTTCTCTAGTATTACTTACTAGTGTTAAATATTCTACATTACACCTGGATGCTAGCAGTGTGATAAAAGAACAGGATAATAAAGATATGTTAGAAACCCGGGTATAGTTTATGTTCAGGCTGATCTTTCCAGTTGCGCTGTCCCAACAAACTTAATCTCAGACTCTCACAATGATTAGAACCAGACTCAGATTCACTTTGTGAAGAGCTCTTCTTTACGGTTTCAAACCAGAAACAAATGAAGCAGGTAATAGTATGAGCAGTTTCTCTCTACTCAGCAAAGAAGCACAATCAGCAATAGTTAGGGCGTGTCCTTGTAAGGACTGCCATTAACTGATTTTAGATTAGCCAGTTCTTCAGCTGTCAGACGCCTTAAGTCCATTCAGATATATTTAATCAGAGAAATCAAGGCAGGGAAATCAATGTTGGGAGGGGTTTTCATTAAAAGTTGTTTAAGGCATCAATCACTGATGAGAAACACTGCAAGTCTTCATTAAAACAGCGAGTTATATGTCTGCAACTATACACTGTCAGCTATAACAGTTAGCAAACATAAATAGCCTGGGATTAATTTAGTAGGGATTGCAGCAGTGAAAATGAATGAAAGTATTCAAAAGATTCAGGCATAAAAAGAGCACTGAGAGATTACAAAGATTATACCAAAATATTGAAACAGTTAAAGGGGTCTGAACAAAGCAGGTAGAAGGATGGGCTCTTGACTAAAGTTCACTGCAGATAAAAACTTGGAGATTTGCCACTACTTGCGAGGAGATGCACTGGATGACAAGATTCCAGTGGCAGGGCTCCATTTGTTCCTGAAAGGTTTAAATTAATTGTTGGACTGTTTTATTGCTTCTGTATTTGGTGAAGATTTTTTTTTTCTTTTTTAAAGTACAGACAAGATTCCTGTGTACCATTTGGATCCAGAGAAGATAAAGACATTCAGTCTTCTAGAACTGGCCTTGGATACATACTATTCATATGAGACTTGCTGTCTCCTTAATATTTATTTAATAAATATTTAAGAAGATCCTGAAAATAAATGCTGTACTAACAACACCTACAAATAACCTGTCTGTTCAACATACCTTATCAGGAAAAAAATTGCTACATAACTTCCTTCACTATTTGTTTTTTCATATAAAAGAATATTTGCATTGGCAGGATTACTTAAAATGCTACTGAAAACTCCTGGTAGGACTTAACTGGAAAAATGTCACCAGTCTATTAGGATGTCTGAAAGTCCAAAAAAAATACATAGAGGAAATTGCACAGGAAGGAAATGTTTCATTCAGCCACAGCTCATGTGGTGAAATATTATCATTGACATCATATTAGCAGTTTTTCTTTTTGTTTCCAGTTGTAATTTTAAAATGAGCTAGTATGTCAAGTTGATAACTCATGGGTTTTTATTTACTTGTTTCTCATTTAATATTTGGAAAATTCACAGAAAAAAAAAGGTCAACAATTCTAAGATGTTCAAAGTAAAAACCATTTTCAAACAAACTGAATGGGAGAATTCACCTGTTCAAGTGTGTGTAACCTTTCCAAATTCAGATCAGATAAAACAAATTAAACAATTTCATTTTGCTTAGGTTGGGAAAAATATCAAGAAATATAATTTCAGTGGTGATAATGCTCAGAAGTGCCGGTCTTCAAGCTAATTACAAGAAAGATAAAATTACTCATTATTTATTCTAGCTCCTAAACTATTATATCACGTTTTAATACTCTAAGTAGAATTAATTTCTACGTAAAACTAAGGTTAGAAAAAAATTGTAGCTCTTGAACATCTTCACATTTGCTTTTTTGTTATCCATCCATCCATTAAATTTCAACTTGACCTACTGACTGAAACCCTTATTTACATGACTATTAAAAATATTATCTAATCTGAATTCCAAGTGTTGTGGGTAGAGAACACAGTGTCATACCTGTGAACATTTGAAGGTTATTGATGCTTTGTGATTGCCTCTGCCAAGGGCAGTTGGACAGAACTGCACAGGTACTTCAGTGGTGGAACGAGGAGCGACAATCACCTGTACAAATACAAGACAGAAGCAAAGGAAAGAGAGGAGGGGAAATGATCAATTGTTTGAGTTTCTTTCTGGTTTGTGCTTTGTATGGACAGTGTTGATGTTTATGTGATTAACGTGTTCCACCAGATGTATTCTCTCCTCTCAGCAAGCACAGACCGCTAAGGCAGCAAGTGCATTGCAGTAAACAATCCTAGCAGTAGTCACCGCACGTTCATTCCCCAGAAACTACAGAGCTGGTGTTACAGATTGCTCCAAGGACATGGACAGCAGCTCTCACAAATACCATTCAAACATGACTTTGGAGGCTGATTGCACCAATGACACGAAATGGTTATCACGCTGACCTCCAAAGACATGAACTGGCTTACAAGGGAAATACACGAGAGGTTTTAATAAACTAATGCTTTGTCTCTCTTCTGCTTACCTTCATCTAAACTAATATTGTAAATAATGTTGCTAGTTTCCTCTTCATCTGAAGCCTTCTACTTGTGTCTCAATTGCACAGGAAAAAGCAAAGCAGCTGGCTACAATGGGGTCATATTTGTTTTTAAGAACTAGATAAGCAGCGAAAGAACAGAATGATGAATACTAAAAATGCCAATGTGCTGAGAGAATGATCAGCTAGCACCATTGAATACACAATTACCATGTCTATTTTTTTACTTAAAAAAAAAATGTACTGGGCTTTTAATACCATACATGTTTAAATAATGCACACATTTAAGAAAATATAAAAAAGTAATTGATTGGAATTATGGACACTCAAGCTGTATTTTATAAAATGAATATAATTTACAACTAATAAAGGTCAAGACAACACCCTACAACAGCTAGCACTGACAAGCCCTTTTGTAACAGAAATGTCAGCCCTGGAAGAATGAGACACTGACAGACAGTGAGCAGGAGTTATTAAAACATTCATTTCTGTTTACTACATTTAATCCTTGCAAGATGCCTGCCTGCAACAACAAGCCCTGCAACCTCTTCCCACCTCAGGAGTTTGAGTTTGACTGCCTGTGCTCTGAAATGGTGCTTGGCTCAGGGCTGATGGCACAGCAGGGCAGGGACCTCCACCAGTATCCCTGTCGCCCCACACCCAGAGACAGCAAGTAGAGCCATGACAGTGACAGGGACGGGGACCCACTCACAGCATTGAGGTCAAACTGGAGGACCCAGAGGGTTAAGCAGAAGTGTCCACTCTCAACCCGGGACAGACGCCCTTGGTGAGGCATATGTTGCTTTTCCTCGCTGCCCCGTGGCTTTCCCTACCATCTCAGAGCTGGACCTGGGCAGGGGCCACAGGCACCCTGGTCCTACCAGTCGTCTTTTGGGTATGCCTATATGGTACCAGCACATTTACAGACTGGCATGATGTTCTACCTTGAGCAATGGACACTTGTACTGGTGGCAGAGGGAGCTAAATTAAGCAGGAAAGAGCTCGGATGTAGTCAGCTAATGCACAAAACTTGAAATGTTATTTTTCTCTTTTAGGGAGTAAGTTTTAAAATAATTTATCAGAACATTGCCATAGTATTTTATTGGTTTGAAGACATTAACTGTCTTGTCTACCAGTGGGTGGTACTGTATTTTTTTAAAACCTTAAAAATTTATTTTTACAGTTTGCACTGTGTGGCAAAAAAACATTTCTGGAAGGGTAAATATGTGGGTCACACAGAGAGCATGTGGCTTGCCACTCTGGGCCCACTCCCACTCAGCTCCACCTCTTATATGGGGAGTACTGTACTGCTGTGCCACCCACACTTCACAGTCTCATACGTCCTGTAGGTGGGTGATATCTTGAAAGCACATTTGCCACCAGCAGTCAACTGCCACTATCCCACACTTTTCACTTTTGCAAGGCTTCTGCATTACCCAGAATAACAGACCTGAGGGAGAGCCACCTCCCACAAACCACCTCCATTCCCATCTGCCCCACTGCCCAGAGTTCATTTAGCTGTTCATCATCTAGAAGAAGCCTGAACAGCTCATTTCTCAGTGAGTTCCTGAGCATGCTCAGTATTGAGACCTTTTTTTGAGATTTTTACATTTGCAGTCAAGTTCCTGGACTCCGAGCAAACCAGCCAACCCCAGTTATCAAATGAAGATTTACAAATGGAGAAAGAAACTTAATGAATACCCCTTCCTAAATACTTTTGAATTAAATGAAAAAACAAGGTAAAGACAGGTTGTGACAACATAGGAACACATGGTTAAAGTAAAACTAAAATCTAATTTTTTTTATTAATGTCACTGAGAGATCTACATTATTTGGAATAATAACTCTCCTGTAAAGATGACAAGAGACTTGAATCCCATTTTCAATAGGCATTACTTGACACATTATTACACAGAAAATGCACTGCCACAATGATTCTAAACAATCAACATGGAGTTATAATCCTGCAGATTTTTATTTTTGACATTATAGATCTGTTTATGAAAAAATCATTTTATATCACATATTATGATATTCTATATGTCCAGGAAGTAATTTCTTTTGAAATAAATAACTGGATTTAAAAAAAATAATAATAAATTAATTTCTATTGAAAACCAAAGAACAAAATGCTTTAAAAACTAGAATTAAGAAATAATGATAACAACATATTTAAAGAAAGGCACATTTGCCACAATTATTCAATAAAATATGCTGAAGTTAGCCCATCTTCTGCCTTTCATTTTGTTAATATAAACAAGCGTCTTCCAAGATACTGATGTGAAAGGGAACTGGTATCATTGCTCTTCATAAGATTTCAGCTATAACTGCTCAAATACAGAAACTGAGTCTGAAGACGACTGAGCAACTACACATGCATTATTCCTGTTATGAATCCCAGAAAGGGTGGAAAATTTTCATTATATTCAGAAGTTTCCTCTCTATTCCATACAAAACAATACCCTCAGTCATCAACAAACTAATAAAACTTGCACACAGAGATTTTGAGACTGCACTCCTCTCTGCCAGCCCTTCTTTATACCATTATTTTTCCTGAATAAAAATTGTGTCTCATAGTTGATCAGGATGGAAAACAACTTCATGGAAAAAGTTTAGGCTAGTTATAAGCCAAGAGAATTGCAAGCTGAAGGCTTACAGTGAAAGCCTGTTTCTTTTTGGCAGTATAGATGATCCCATTTGAAAGAATTTTTTGTATATTTAAGTTACATCATAAATACATATATGTGTATCAATATAGGACATGTACATGTGAAATCTGTCCATGTATTTAGGCAGAGGGAAAGAAGAAAGTTGAGGAGCGTAGCATTATTGGTGATTGAGAACTTTTTGCTGCTAAATGCCATACTTCAATCCTCTGTTAAAGATCAAGCAAGTTATGCTTAGGTAAGAAATACAAAACTCAACATCCCAATAAACTGTTCTCCCAGGAACTCATAATGCCCAATATGCAAATGAAAAATAAGTATAGAATTTTGCAGCAAATGTATGTTTTTTCACTTCTGTTCCTACTTTTAGAGAATTTGGCAGCATTTATAAAGATTTCAAATTAACCCATACAGGGTAAAGTTGACAAAAAGAGAAACAAAACTTAGGTGTAGCAAAAAGATATGAAAATCCTTGAAAACTTTTATCAAATTCTTGAAAGAAAACCAAGATGGCGTATTCCATTTAAAGATGGTTTAGGCTATAATTGCAAAGCTGCTAACAAGATACATATACTTTTCTCATTCTCATCAGTTTCCAAAGAATTTAATGGAGCTGCTTCTAATTTATATGAAGATGAAAATAGATTTATAGCCTTAAAATTTAATTTAGATTTATTAAGCAACCAGAAGTTCAGGAATATTGAAGCTTAATTTAACTGGACCTCAGGAAAGCCTATTATCAATGATGTCAGTACTCAAAGTTGTATCAGTTCCATTTCTATAGAAAATAATCCCTTGAGGTATTTCAGTAATGCCTTCTATTGCAAACTAAAACTGGGACAAACTTCGACACACATGGAAGTATGATAAATATGATATTCAAATTTGTTTTAATTCTGAAATATTAGTCAATGTTTTTGTTATCATTTTAGGCAATTAATCTCTAGAAAAGATAAAATTTTCTTTCATAATTCTGTTGAATCTCATTTATCCAACTTAATTCAGTAATTCATTAAATCCATTTGAGACATTTTCTGTCTGACAGCCTATCTTCACAGTTCTAGATCTTAGATGACATATAACCAAATATGAATAATTACATAAAATATAAAAATTACTGATTTTGAATATACAGTTGAACGCAGTGCTGTATGGAGAAAATAATTCTAGGATGTGTTGAGAGCAGGCCCTTTAAGAGGGAGTTACTGAAAGGGCACATATGCAAATAAGTGGAAGTAAGCGAAATGAAGTATAGTGAAGGTGAAACAAAGTGTGGGAAACAGCAAATGACACAAATGTTGTAGCCAATCATGGGGCAACTTTAAGCCTGTGGAAAGTGCGTGGAAAGCTCGTGGACAATACCCCTCTCCCTATCCGAAATGTAGTGCTTAGCGAATGAGGACCTGTAACTGTAGAACGAGTGGGGGTGCTTCCTGAGCTGTGTGCTTCCCGACTGGGTGCTTCCTGAGAGGGGTGCTTCCTGGGTGCGCTTCCTGATTCGGGTGCTTCCTGATTGATTGCAATGGGCTCGACTGCTCCTGGCCGCGGCATTTATGGTGACCCCGACGTGATAACCCCGACGTGATTACCATATGTGCCCTTTCAGTAACTCCCTCTTAAAGGGCCTGCTCTCAACAGGATGCAACATATCCAGGAAAAGCAGTAGGTACTTAACACCACCCCCTGCTTTTGTAATCAAAAATGTGAAGGAAATCACATTGCCTCTCCAAATATCAGTATGCAATGAAGAAATAAGTTCAAAAAGGGACAGACACATGAAATAAATATTAGATAGTTGCTTGTAGCAAATTGACTAAAGATATCCTTTAACTGGAAGAAGTACTGTAATTCACAAAGAACATTTCAGAAATCAATGCATGAAGGATATATAGGACTGAATATTCTATCGAGAAGAAAAAAAAAAAAAAGAGAAAAGAAAGAAAATAATTGTAATGAATGTGTCTTTTCCTAAGCAATGCAATTTAGTTATTGGTGATACATGATTTTCTGGTGATAAATTAGGAAAGCTGAAAGGAGATGATTTTATTTTTTTTTTAATTTCCTGGACAAGGTAACATGCAATCTGCAGGAGCCAAATGTCACCATAATTAAATCTCATCCACTTCTGTGCCAATGACCTAGGCGTAACATGTATAATGCTCCTAGATGATTAATATAGTTTGTAACCAGTGTGTTTCTTAGCTCTTATTCAAATTCCAGTTGATGAAATTATTAGTAATTGTACTTGTCAAATTTTAATGTAATGTGATGTGCTAATATGCATGACATAAAAGGCACACTAAAATAAACACTTGACGTTTTATGCTTTTAATTTACTGTAATGCTGTGTATGCAAAATATAGAGCATTTCAGTAAATAAGTGTGATCTCCTTTAGCTGTTATCTTTAGAACCCCATTTAGGAACAGTTAATCTTGTTCTACTGTTGTTTTTGAGGCTAAAAGCTGCTTAGTTCCTGAAAGCCAAAAATTCACATATTATGACTTTATAGCATTCAACTATATTCTCCATACAATTTTCTACCTTCTCAGCTTTATTTTAGGATATTATTACAGTGTTACTTTCCTGTTCCTTTGACACTTATACCTGTTTGCACATATAAAACTGCTCTGGTGTATGTCTTGCCTGTATTACCTTCCTCATGTCTAGAAAATGCACAATTGCCATTTCTTTCTTGTCTGCAACAGGTTTTTATGTTAAAGGTTCTATATTCACATCTAATAAAAGGTCCTCCTAAGACCTTGCACTAGAGTTTCCACACATTTGTCCTCTCTTTTCTCATCTCCCCATCATAAAAGGGACACATACTTAATAGTGTTAATTGTTAATAACATGCATAGAGTTCTTTATAGGACCTGTACTATTAAATAGCAACCAACAGTGAATAACAAGTATTTTTTCAGAGTCCTGACTATCTAGAACTCTAGCCAATCTCAAAGAAAATATGAAAGCTGAGTTAATCTATGCAACTCTTAGTCCTTGAAACAAAAAAACCAATGTTAGGCATCAGGATGAAGGGCCTTGTGTGATGGAGGAGGAGAAAGCAACGTACACAATAGTAACAGGATGATGATTTTTCCCAGAAGAAATCAATCACAGGGAAAATGTAAGTTTGGAAAATAAAATTATTCCAGATGTTTGCTTGAAGCTTCTTTGGGGCTAAACTGATCAAATTCTTATTCATAAGCCCTGCAAGTTGGTTATAACTGCCGTGACTATGCAGTATTCTTATATCCTAACATATTTACCCACTTACCTGAATATTTACCTGTTAGAAACTTGAGAAGCTTCTAATAAAGCTTGTTTCTTTACAACTTCTTCTAATATCTCCTGAATGATCTTTACAAGCAACACTGCAGTCCTACTCAAAATTATTCCACGAAGCAACCCAGGAATCTTGTGTTGTTTTTCAAGTTTAATTGTTTTTATCCTTAAGCTATAAAATCTCTGGAATACATACTTATAATGCCTCTAATCCTTGAGACAAGGTTGTGTATTCTGAACCCACAGCGCAATACATAATTCAATGTGTTTTGAAAAGAAGGCTGTCCTTTATCACTTTTGTGAAAGCAAAGAAATCTTACTTACAGAGTGTTTTGGATCAGTCTCTGTTGAAAAATTGCTAGGATTGCTGTTAACAATTTCTAGTTCCAGAGTTTCATGTGTAGGATTAAGGAGAGGTATGTACAGACGAGCCCATCTGGAAAAAATACATATATGCAATGACCTTAACTACTAAGCTTCTTCCATTGCATTTTATTATTCATAACTTTTATTTATTGAAAAATTAGTACCTTTAAAAACAAGAATTATGTTATATTGCATTAGTAGTGACATGTATTCAATACCACCAATTAAAATTATATGTAATTATTAATAGCAATAAAACCTGGTAGCAATAATCATTTTAATACTTGGGTCATTTGTAAGGGCTGAATTTGTCTAGCTGTATTTCAGTTGCCAATAAGCTAGTTTAAGTTGGTTGGTTAAATGGACTGTCCACCTTCCTCAATACTCAACAAGAACATTTTCAGTGAGAATTGCTCCTAATATAGATCACTAAGATGGGGAATCACTTCTCACTGTTTACAGGAGGAGTCAAGACCTAATGCCTAACTTTTAAACAGAAAGATGTGGAAATGAATCCTAGTGTCTCAAATACCACAGTTTTACATTTATTCCTTGGTAGATTTATGCCTCACCTTTCCCTCCTTACTTTCTGTAGATTTAACTGTGGAATAAAACAGTTTAGTCAAAGAGATAATTCAGAGTGCCAAGGTCAACAAAAAATTTTGGTTCCAAAAAATAAAATAATTTTAAGTATGTCTTATTATTCTGTAGTGTATCCATGGATTCAAAGTCTGCCTCAGGAAAAGCACTGGACAAAAATTAAAGGTAATCAGATAAAAGATAGCTGTAATTCCTTTTTGTCTAAGCAGTGATTTACAGGAAAATCTTATAATTAAGCAGTGCTGCCAATAGCTTTTGATTTAGTGCCACTATACAACCATTCTTCTTGATCATCTGTAACCTTGAGTTCTCAAAACAAACTTCCACACCTGTCATTTCCATGGAGGTTCTGCCTGCTTCCCATTCTCTTTCTTCCCCTTCATGGATTCAAAATCTGTTTCATTTTGTACAATTGTTGCATTATTCATTATAGCATAATTGTAAACCATTATGTTGCATGTGTACATTATGTATTTTATTGAGTATTGTGGCTGTTCTAGTATTGGAGTATGCTGATTGCCTAAATATTATGCATTAAATGAGCTGGCACTCTATTTTAAGGACTGACCTTCATTGTTTTCTTATTAAAGAATAAACAATCACAAGATACCTTCAATAGGGAGCGCAATTTTCAAAATAATTCATAGGATTTCCCAAAATTTCTCTGATCTGATCAAAATAGTATATTTTTTTGCCTTTAAAAAAGATATATGACCATAAATCATATTCTGGTTATAACACCAAGGGACACAGAAAAGAGATTCAAGGTGAATCAGTGAAAACAGTACATAAGAAAAGTTTGGAAAATGAGATACATATACTGGTTTTGTCATAATTTATCTTTCTACTGGATATTCCCTCTGGTCAAAGCTGTGGCAGGTTAACTCCTGGATTGCTTCACATATGTATCCTCTGGAAAAAATGAGCCAGTTCATCACAACTAAATCAGTAAGGAAAAAGAAAATAGGAAAAGCAACATTCAGAATGGAAGGTATTTCAGTCAAGCTTTACGACTAACTGCAGGCCCTAAAACTTTTGTGCAGATGGGCTCTTCCCAACATATGCAACACTATAAATCCCCAGCAGCTGAGTGACAGACTTGTTTTTGACTAACACTGTCAAAGATTTGTATCACTCAGGTCTCAACAGCAGAAAGCAGAGAAATACCAGAAGACTTTCACAGAAGAATTTCAGACTCACTTGATAATTCTCATTTTTCACATTTCCCATGAAGAAAGAAAGAAGGGTCACTATAATAGGTGATTCCCTTCTGGGAGGAACAGAGACTCTAATATGCGGAGTTGACCCTCATCACAGGGAAGTCTGCAGTCTATTTGAAGCCCGGATCAGGGATATCACCAGGACACTCCCCAACCTGGAGCACTCAACAGACTACTACCTGCTACTGATCTTCCAGACAGGTGGGAAGGAAGCTGCATCCAATAGTCTGAGGGGAATGAAGAAAAACTTTGAGGCCTTTGGATGGTTGGTGAAAGAGTCTGGGGCACAAGCTGCAAAGTCTCCTTCTCTGGAGGCATTTAAAACCCAGCTGGACACCTTCCTGTGTGACCTGATCTAGGTGTTTCTGCTCCAGCAGGGGGATTGGACCAGATGATCTTTCAAGGTCCCTTTCAAACCCTGATATTCTGTGAATGTGATAAACCAAGAACATTAGCATATCTGAAGAAGGATTAAAAGACACCGTGTTAGAATTTGTTCTTTTCTCTTTCAAAAATTGGTTCAAAAATTACTCTAAGTGTATCAAAAGGTACTTGGCTCTCAATCTAGTTCCAAGTGATGTTTCAAGGACACAAGTACTTAAATTTTTCAGATTTATAGCACAAAGAATGTGGTGAACACATAGTGGAAAACATTGTTGTAAGAAGGACATGACATATGATAATACTTCTTGTACATTTGTTAGGTCCCAGACCAACCAGAAGGTGGAAAAGGTGGTAGCATGGAAGCTAGTCTCTTCAAGAACTACAAAGCTTCACCACCTAGAAATGCTTTGAATGCTTTATGATATTTATAGTCCATGTCTCTCGGAATATAGCAAAGAAGCACACCCATTCAAAACAAAACCAATTGGTATCTTTCTTAAACATCCAGCACATAAATATCTACCTGCGCTGCCTTCACATATTCAGCATGTGATAATGCAGCCAATTTACTTGGACTATCTCATCTTTTCAGCAGGTAGAGCAATTCTCAGTAATTTAACTGTAATTTC
>VZTM01031797.1:24986-58170 GCA_013400555.1 Jacana jacana
GGTATTTAAGTAACATGTAGATGTGGCATTTCAGGGCATGCTCTAGTGGCCAAGATGTAGCGGGGTGTTGTGAGTGTATGGTTGGACTTCATGATCTCAGAGGTCCCTTCCAACCATGAAGATTCTGTAATCCTGTAAATAATATGCATGTATCTGGACTTCTATGCACCTCGGCTCTGACCATTTCAATAATGTTTCTGGTTTAGTATAGATAGACAGAAGATGATGTAACAAAGATGAGCTGAATTACAAGAGATGCAAAATGATACAAATGATATTAAGATAATTATAAAAAACATATCAGACAAGGGGATACAGAATAAGTCATATTAGTATCCCAAATTCCCATAACTGAAGAAGTAATAACTATGCTTACATACTAATGAATATTTTTTTGCATTTGAAATCAAGGCCATTTCTGAGTCCACACAGGCTGAAGCTCAATAATTCTCCATCCTCCTGAGACCCAAAGTTGATTACAGAGTTACAGAATTGGTGGAAACAGGGAAGAGAAACTAATGTCACCTGCCTGAATTGTGCAAAGCATTTGGCACTGTCCCACACAACATCCTTGTCTTCAAACTGGAGAGACATAGATTTGATGGATGAGCTACTTAGTGGGTAAGGAATTGGCTGGATAGCTACACTTAAAGGATTACAGTCAATGTCTCAATGATCACATCGCATAGTGACCAGTGATGAGTGGCATTCCTCAGGGATCAGTACCGGGACCAGTGCTTTTTAACATCTTTGTCAGTAACATGGACAGTGGGATTGAGTGCACCCTCAGCAAGTTTGCCAACACCAAGATGTGTGGTGCGATTGACATGCTGGAGGGAAGGAATGCTATGCTGAGGGACCTAGACAGGTTCAAGAGGGGGGTCTGTCTGAATATCATGAAGTTCAACAAGGCCAAGTGCAAGGTCCTGCACATGGCTTGTGGCAAACCCAAGTACAAATACAGGTTGGGTGGAGAATGGCTTGACAGCAGCTCTGAGGAGAAGGACTTGGAGGTGTTGGTTCATGAGCCAACAATGTGCACTAGCAGTCCAGAAAGCCAACTGCATCCTGGGCTGGAACAAAAGAAGCATGGCCAGCAGGTAGAGGGAGGATTCTCCCCCCTCTACTCCATTCTTGTGAGATCCCCAACTGGAGTACTGCATCCAGCTCTGGGGCCACCAGCACTAAGAAGGATATGGATCTACTCAAGTAGGTCCAGATGCAGGCCAGGATAGTAATCAGGGGACTGGAGCTCTTCGCCTGTATGGACAGGATGAGAGAGCTGGAGTTATTCAGCCTGGAGAAGAAAAGGCTTTGGGGACACATTCCAGTACCTAAAAGGGCCCTAGAGGAAAGATTGGGAGAGACTCTTTACCCAGGAGTGCAGTGATAAAACAAGGGGTAACGGTTTAAAACTGAAAGAAGGAAGATGTAGATTAGATACTAGGAAGTAATTCTTTACTGTGGGGGTGGTGAGATGCTGGAACAGGCTGCCCAGAGAAGCTGTAGCTGGCCCATTCCTGGAGGTGTTCAAGGCCAGGTTGGATGGGGCTTTGAGCAATCTGGTCTAGTGGAAGGTGTCCCTGCCCATGGCAGGGGGGTTGGAACTCAATGATCTTCAAGGTCCCTTCCAACTCTAACCATTCTAGGATCCCATTAGTTTCTTTTCAGATCCAGCAGTGTGAGATGAAGAAATTATCAATTACAGATAATTTTCAGCAACCTCTGTACTAAAGGTTGGCACTTTCAGTAATCAGCTTAGTTTCCTAAACCACCATGTACCTGGCTTATCAAAGCTAAATCATGTTAGAGAGAACTACTAAAAAAATACCACAGTAGATTAGTCTTTTCCATTACCACAGCTCATCTGGAAGGAGATATCTGCCACTGCATTGATGCAACAAAATTAATCTTCACAGGATTTTACAGGAAAATCATTTGCATCTACTTTGTCAACAGCAATTTTGGAAAGTATGACTCAGCAACTGATGGATTTCAAGACAGCTCCTATTCATCATTGTTATAAGTCTCTTTGCTGTGCAAATACATGTAATACATGAGGTTCCAATGACGGAAATCAGAGTTTGAATCATATCAATAGATTTATTTACAGTTCTAGTTCAATGGGACTGTTTTAGATGACTGACACCTCAGTAGATCCAGGCTGCATCTATCAAAAAGTAACATTTCTCTTTTTTCTGGAATGTCCTCTCACTTATCCAGACTGTTCTATCCACAATGTCAGAACAAAATACTTAAGGTCAATATCACTCAATAAAAGCACTAGAAAGTGCAATATTTCTAAGTTAGAAATGTACTACTCTTAGATAATGAAATCAAAAGAGCTATTGATTACTACTGCATTTTCAGAGAGTCAGTGGTGTCTCATGGAAAGGCACTATGCAATTCTTCTTCAGGCATGTCGTGATACAGAGATATTTGTCACTATTCTGAGGCTGTTTTGGCAATCACCATTTGCAACCAGTCTTTTCTTTCAAGGAAGTCAAAGTCAAGATGTACAATTTGGGATAGTTTCAGTTTCTAAATAGCTATAGTTATATCAAATAGACAATTAGCAAAACCTGTCTTTTTCAATCACTTCTCTTAGATCTAGATTAAATCTTACCCACAGAGATGTTTGTGAATTTCAGTCAGGTTAAGTATTTAAGCAAATCTTTGTCACTGTCGTTTTTTTTACCAAAGAGGTACACTATTACCCCTGGACTTTGAATGTATACAGAAGTTTAGTTCCTCGGCTAATTTTAACTATATGTATAATGCTACAACAAACAATTATTTTCCCCTGGTCTCACTGTTGTTTTTTTTTCAATTGCTATATGAAGCTACAATCATTCCATAAATTCATAATTCCAATAAATTAAAACAGACTTTGGAAGCCTTGGCACGTGCTGATGATTTCTGCATACTCATAATGAAGTCAGCAATTGAAACTACAGAATTACTTCCAGGAACTTATTTAATAGCATTTAATTTACATTAAATAGACATTGAAAGTGCTATTTGCACCATAGGCATACTGTCCTGGAACAAAAATTTCATGTGGTGAGGTTAGATATCCCCTCTGGCATGAAACAGCAAACAGGATAAAGACTGTATCAGTGAAATGGCGAAGTGTCAGCTTGTTCAGGAAAAGTGCTTCCAAGACTATCAGAAATATTTGGTAAAAATAAACTTACAGTTACCTATCAGAACATAATGGTACTACGTTAGAAAAGCAGTAATGACTAATATACTACAATATTTCTATCAACTTTAATGACTCCTGCTACACATGCGGAAGAAAATAGTCTACTATGTGCCCAGCTCAACTCCCAGAAATATATATAATTCTGAAGGAATAGTCTCTCTAAGAGTTATCCAGTTCTATGCCTTACTATGACTTCAAAGATGAGATAAATTTTAAATAGAAAACATACTCATTTTTAGCTGTTGCTCCAAGCAAAGTTAACTTTTAAGTCCTTGAAGTTTGCTTACAGATTACTGCCTCACACGTGACAACAAATGCTACATTATTAATTTTGTCTTCCATATGTGACATACTAGAGGTGTCTGTATTGACAGTATGTCCCACACATTCCCTTAGTATTTACTCTTAAAAAGCAATGCAAGTTCACTGTATCACAAGAAAAGTTTATTAATAATTCAACATCAATATATGCTATTATTGACTGATACCTGTTGCTAAAACTTCTGGAAGAGCTAAAGTTAGAGCAGCCTGAATCAAGGCCCACCCTTGCACTTTGCTGGGTATGACTAGTTCTGCTGCCACCCAGAAAGTGTCCTCTCCCTCTGTATGGGGTGGTATGGGAAACGCGGAAGAAAGTGTTTATTAGAGAACCATGGATTTATGAGTAAAAATACAAAGCCTTTAAATACTGATCTCTCCATATTACTGTCACTTTTGAGTACCTGGCAGATAATTTTGTGATGGAAAAGACTGCTACTGCTACTACAAACATCCGAAGTACACTTTTTTTGGCATATCCATGTATCTGGACGTGAGGTTTTGTTTCATCCCGTATCTTTTGTAAAACAAAAGGTATCCTCTTGAAATTTCAATTTTAAAATTGGGGTAAATATCAATGAAGTGTTTCTTAATTGTCACATTCATCCTACAGTCAACCATCTGCTGTGTATCAATCACAGAGAACAGACGGTTGCAATCATTTTTCTAGACACTGCCAAAAACGAAGAGGTTTGAAGGAAAGAGCTGGAGCCAGTAATGGAAACACCCTGCCTTTCTTAGATCTGCATGTAAACATCTTGCTAAGTGTGAAGAGTATGACAGTGATCTTTTAAAAACACCACTGAAGGGTGCAGAAGCAGTACATTAGTAGCACAGATCTGGGGGCCATTACAAATGGCAACAAGTTCTAACTCAGTAAGAACAATTCCAGTGGAAGTGGGGGCAGGCAGCATATGTTTCAGAGTTAACATTACCAACTTTTGAGTACTCATGTGGCTCTCAGGGATGTCTGAGAGAGAGAGAAAAGGAGGAAGATTTGGCAGAGAACAGACAAAACTATTGTCTCTGCACTTATATGAAACCAAACTCAATCCCTTCCAGGCATTTGGTTTTATTAAAGCAGAAACTAATAATTCACTGCTCAAAACAGACCTTCCCCTCTGGCTTATCTCCTGCTGTACAGATCCTGCTTAGAGCTCACAAATTAGATACTTCCTCTCCAGACAGCCAATACCATTTTTCAAATATATGGATGGATTAGAAAGTTTCTTGACTCAGTGAACCAGCAATATGCACTTAGAATTTTCTCCACGAAATAAACAACTGCTAAAAAGTAAGTGTGCTCAAAGCAATAGCTGCCAGCCTTTTAGACATTTTACATAAAAATGTAAGAATTGGCTTACTTCTTGACCTTTACATACAAACTGAATAAATCCATTAGAATATTTGCAAGGTAAAGTAACTGTTGCAGTCCATTTTTCTAAACAATCTGAGATAATGAACCTGAGTTTATCAGGCTAAATTCAGCCTCTGTACTACTGTTCCCCATTGGGAAATTCACAGTAAACACCAAAGTAAAATGCAACAACAACAAAACCAAAACGTGGTGGTTTTGGTTTTTTTTAATTGCAAATTGTTACAAAATTATCAATGACTGAAGATATTTAATAATTATCAATGGGTAATAATAAAGAATATGGTTGCATCCTCAGCATTTAAAACTGAAAATATCTGCAAATATATAAACAATTCATAATAACCAGAATTGTTATTTAATTAATGAATAATGAATATTCACAAGCAAATTGTATTTTGGCTTTTGAAAGCTTCCTGCTTTCTTAAAGGGTTTCTTTGAACTGTTAAAAATCTTTACATCTACCCTTTATAGAACCCAGAGAAATATATAAATGAATAATTACTGAGTGCATATTCACTATCTCTTTCCATGTGAAATGAGTAGTGATAATTCTTACTCCAAATTTCTCTGAACTTTAGTTGGAATTTGTTCAATAGAAATATCTGCTTCAGGGAACCAATTGGATGACCTTTACATTACTTTTATACAAATAGTCCTGGAGATTAAACTAATGTCATTATACTCACCAAGACTGTACTTTCTCTATAGTCTTCTAAGATTTCAGTTGCAATGATTTTCATGTACCTTTATGCCCAGAACTCAAATCAAGCAATAAATTTGTTTTACAAAGGATGAAGAACAGTCTTCAGACAGTACCAGACACTGGTCCCTCCTCTCTCGTGAAAATGATTAAGCAAGTGCCAGAGATATATTTATACTGTCACAATTACATAGTCGTTCCTAATTCTGATTCAAAGAGAAGATAAAAGATCTGGGTTTCTTTTTCAATAGACCAAACCATCTAAAAAAGGCAGGGTTTTGTCCCAAAGTAAAATTATCAACTAAATTTACATAACTTAAAGCAAGTAATTCCTGAGTTAACTGCATTTTACAGCATCCAACACAGCATCTGTTTTCAAATCAAAGTCATAATCGACTAGTTCTGTATGCTTACTTGAAGTTCCTGAATCAGATGTTGTTTGAGAATGTTTGCATTGTGGATAAACTGGTTGCTCATTGTACTGCTGCCATTTAATTATCATTTGCTGTTTCAGAAGCTGTGCATACTATCCATAGAAAACCAGCCAAAAAGAACAGCATTTTTTAAGAGTATTCCGATCAGGGGAACAAAACAATACTATTTTGGAGAAGCCGGGATATTGCTACATTTTGTGAGAGCAGTAAAGCCCCTGCCAAATTAGAGTAATTATATGATACAACTTCTTGTAATATAGATGGATGAATTTCATAGGAATGGAGTGAATAACAAAGATCACTTCTACTTTTTTCTTTGTATTACACAAAGAAAGAAGTGAATTCTCACTACTCATAGAATGAATCAAAGAATGATATGGGAGTTGAAAGGGGTCTTCCTGTCTAGCCTCCCCGTCAAAGCAGGTCCACCTTCAGCAGGGTGCACAGGAAAATGTCCAGGCGGGTTTTGAATGTCTCCAGAGAAGGAGACTCCATGACTTCTCTGTGCAGCCTGTTCCAGTGCTTTGCCACTCTCAAAGTGAAGAAGTTCCTCCTCATGTTTAGATACAACTTCTTATGTTCATGTTTGTGCCCATTTCTTCTTGTCATCTCAGTGGGCACCACTGAAAAAAGACTAGCCCCTTCCTCTTGACACCCACCCTTTAAGTATTTATAGGCGTTAATCAGATCCCCCCTCAGTCTTCTCTTTTCCAGACTAAAAAGACCTAAGTTCCTCAGCCTCTCCTTGTAAGAGAGATGCTCTGCCCCCTAATCATTTTTTTGGCCCTCTTCTGTACCCTCTCCAGCAGTTCCCTGTCCTACTTGGACTGCAGAGCCCAGAGCTGGACACACTCCATATGGGGCCTCACCAGGGCAGAGTAGTGGGGCAGGATAACCTCCCTCAACATGCTGGCCACACTCTTCTTGATCTACCTCAGGATGCCAGTGGCCTTCTTGGCCATAATGGCACATTGCTGGCTCATGGTCATCCTGTTGACCACCAGGACATTACTAACTAATTTCCATTAATCACTGAGGGGAAAACAGTGTCAGTACCACCAATTTTCTTGGCAACTCAGAAAAATGTCAGGAGAGGTCTAAAGGTTATACTTCTGCAGAAAAAACTAACAAATCATCATCCGTAAGAGCCTCCAAACTTAGTCAGAAAATTTATACTTAACTACATTTTTTGAGAAATTCTCACTGTTCTCTTTCAGGTTCCTCTTGTTGTTATTAAAAAAAAGAAATCCAAACAAAACCCCAACCCTAGAGAGTGTATATGCAACTATGTTTTGTCATAAGCTAAAAACCTAGCACAAGATCCACTGATTAAAAAGGACAGTGTTCAAACGTTATGTTTTCCTTTCAGTGACATACATTTAATATCTAATTCACTAAGCTATACAATCTGTACTCCAGATATATCAGTGAACACATTCTTTTAAAAATAATTTCTGTGGACTTGCTGTGCTTAACAACTGAGCAAAAACCTCTCTTGTTTCATAAGGCACAGGGCTAGCAACAGCAGTTATGGACTAAGTGACAGAGTAGTTTAATTACACAAGGCTATTTTCTTTTTTTAATTGACAGTTATTTTTCATATATAAGACTGCCCATCTAGCACAGATGAAACACCTCTCTAATTACCTGGTTTAGATCTAACCCTACATTTTTGTTCAATGGCAGTTAGTGTCAGCTCAACTGTCATTTTGTAACCTATGTTATCTCCCTGCTGTTATATCACAGAACTGATTTATTCATCTGTAGGGAAGACAGGAGGGGGTTAGCAGCTGCTATACATATATATTATTTTATTTTATATTATTTTTTAATGGGCTTTAATGTAGTTTGAATTATTTGCTAACTACTTTTAGTTAAATAATATTACTTTATTATAGTATATATAGTTAGTTAGATAATTTAGTTAGATAATAATTACCACCTTACCAAATTTGTTTTTCTTCCACAAACCATGTTGCCATGGTTCTTCTACTGAATGTTACTTTTATGCTACCAATTGTTGTTAAAGCATATTCTAAAAATTGGTCTTAGGACATGAATCATAACTTCAGGTTACTCATTTTCTGAGAACATGATTCAAGTATCAGCCACGTATAACAATATTCAGATTACAGTTTATCTTAGGATTTATGAAAATTACTGTACCACAGATATGAAAACAGTGTGTCACTGCCTTCAACTGCCAAGTTACATAATTGCAAAATATTCTTAACTATAATGCTTTTTACTTTTAATTAAATAAATCAAGAAAAAAATAATAAAGGAAACACTGACACATAATTTAAATTCTAAGTTGGATCAACTTTAAGACTGGTTGCATTTGTAACATGCTTTCTACATTATGTACAGAATATTGTGTAATATATGTAATATTTGTGAAGTGTGCTTACTGTATTATATTATCCTTGCCTATTGACAAAATGCAGTTCCCACAAAATTCAAAGTCCTGTTCGAAGAAACATGACACGGTCTTTTTCAACTGGGAGTTGTGCAAAGATTTGGGTACTATGATCTATCTCTACTAGGATGTCACGGGACAAAATGAATCGACACAAGAGCAAAACAACTGGTGATGAGGACCCAGCATGCACACAGTATGAGCACCTATGAATGGTTTACTTGTGGGTAGTTCTATTACACTCCCAGGAACTTAAATGCCTGTTAATAGTTGAAGAACATTAGGCGAGCAGTTCAATGTTCTAAATTAGAACATTAGCAGCTGGAAAATATTCTTTAGCTGAGTTACACCCAAAAGAGATGCATTTCATGCACTCCAGGACTGCTGTGTGGTATAAATGAAAGTGCAGTAAGTGAGGATGATGAGGAATGTCATCCAAAAAACCACACTGTTGCTGTGAACTAAAAAGCTAACACAGATGCATGTTTCCTTATGGGTTCCCTTCAAGTAACTAAACAAAAGGAGTAGAAGTGCCAGGGAAGAGGAATGATGTTGAGAAAATTAATACATCTTTTGTGCAATCTCTTATTGCTGTGGCTCTCTGTAAAACAGTTCTGGATTTAAAACAGACTGACATCCCCCACAGATGGCTTCTACCTCTACCACCCCCAAAGAATGGTTCACAAGTTCTAAAGAGCTGCCATGATTTCTGAAGGGAACCATTCCTTGAGCCAATATATCCTATGAGAAGATGAACATCACTGAGTTGGGTATTTCTGAGCTACAGTTTATAAATCCATTGGAAGGCAAAGTGACTTTTGCAGCTGGGGAAGAAAAATTTGAGGAGTAGATCCAGCAGTAGGACTAGCAGGAATCCCATGCTGCTACCCATCCATCCTTCCTTCTCAGTCTACCATCTAAAGAAAGGAATAGGATTTTGTGTAAGGAAAAAGATGCCCAAGGGATGGCTCCTAAGCTATAGTGTGTTGAGGTCAATCCATTTCACAACTGAGCTGTTCCTTAACTGCTCTGACTTGCATTTACAGATCTAGTCCTAAATAAGTTCACACTCAGGATACTAAACTTCATGGAAAGAAGAGGAAACCAGAAGTGATATACAAAAAATGGTATTTTAAATATTTTGAAAAATATTTTCTGTTTTGGATATTTCTCCCCAAATCAAATACACGCTGAGATGTAAAATCTGCTAAGGAGGTTTTTCTCCCTTCTCAGCATCTTTTACTGGAAGATGTAGTCCCCTAGTACTTGTATCACATATATTTATTTGTAAAAATGTTTTCCTGCAACAAAATAACTTATTCATAGAACCTGTTACTAGAATCCGTTACTAAAATCAGTATTTCTTAGCTTCTTACAACTCATGCAGAAAGTAAGACATCGAATGGTGAAGGAAATATCCAGTTACAGAAGATAAGAAAAATATTAGCTCTGAAAGTAAAAACCTTACAAATTATAATTCAAAGATAAATACAATTTAAAGCTTGGGAAAATAAAACCAATATCAATTTAGCAAATGTACTAAACAGTTATTTTATCTTCACCTACTTAAGTAATTTAACACATACAACTTATTTAAAATGATGCAATCATTCTTCTAAAATGACAAACATTTAATTAATTTTTGAGAGTGAAAATATGTAATTAACTAGTAATACAGATATGATTAAATACATTCCAATGATTAATAAAATCTAAATGACAGTAACAAATTCACATGCATAAGGAACAATGGTACCAAAAGAGAGTTATTTTGTTGTGGCCTGTACAGAAAGTGCTTGAATTCCACCTTATCTGAAATTCAAAATTAGAAGCAGATGTCAGCAGTATGAAATGTAATTATTCAAATAGGATAAAGACAACACTTTTTTTTGAAGTGTTCTTTTTAGTTAATATCACTGAGCTTACAGGAGGTCTTAGTAAGTATTGAATTTTATTATTAAAAAAGTGAATGTATGTGGTCATGTGGTCACTTAATAAAATTGATTAATCCTCTGTGTTAGCAGCCAGACCAATAATAAAACTTACGTTTTTCTTCTAATGAAACAAACAAAATTAAACAGAGTAATTTTACCAGAGCTCTGCATTTCACATCTATCTTTCTTTCTGGTGCTGCAGGAATGCTGTTAATCTTTAAGGAGAACCACACTTCATAATTTGAAGAACTTCCTCCTGTGTTAAAAAAAAAAAACAAAATGCCTTACAAATCATCTCATGAGGTGATCCATCCTTGCAACATTCAAATCAATGAGAAATTTTGACTTTCAGGAGAAATGCCAGTCATTGTTCGTATTGAGACAAAGCAAATCATTAACTGATTTAATTGCTGTCAACCAACTGCATTATCTAATCCCTTCTTATCTGGATTCAAAACAGTAACAAAATCAATTTATACACAAACAGAATGGAAACAGCCCTTTGGAAAATTAGTTTCCCAGACTATCAACTTGTTTCAGAATTTTAAATATCATTGATTCATAACTGCTTTTCTTCAACAAATACAATGCTAAAAAGCAGTCCAAAAGTTGTTTTTATTTAAAGCTTATACACCAGACATTCAAAACTCCATGTATCTACTAAACAGATCAGAATTTTCAGTTACATAGAATCCATCCTCAAATAAATGTTTGAACACACAGTGATTTATACTGCAATGGATTCTTCATCAGGTTTTCAGACAGAATGCCCTGACTTATTGTCATTACAGACAAGTTGGTGCTAAAGAGACCGAGAATTCTCAGAAATGGTAAAGTGAACATCAAAACATTTGTACATCACTATTGTCCTATTAGATCAGATTCATTGTCAATCTTATCCCAAGCTCAGTTATCAATGACTAGTAAATGTTTGGCCAGAAAAAACATGCAATAACCAAATAAATAACCATATTTAATTATGTGATTAAATTGGTGAAAAATTCAGAAGATTCGATTACTTTCAGTATTTTTCATTATCTAGTCCAAAAAAGAGAGACGGGAAATTCTAATGTTATGTACAAAAGCTTAAATGCATCAGATACTCCCTTATCACGCACAGGCACATGCTTGTGAAATTATAAGGATAAATTTTAAAAACTGCTGGTGCTAATGATTATGAAACCCTTAAATAACTGGAATTTGTATTAATGTTACAATTAAGGCCAGAAAAAGGGCATTTTTTACTACCAGAAACCATGATAGAGGTAGAGACCTTTGAATGGAGGCAGTGCATATAGAACTGACAGTATTTTTATAATTTTATATTATATCAAGCAAAATCAAATCAAAATTAGTTCATATAATATGATGTTTGCTACACCACAGAACTTAAATTCTGTTCAGTTACACAGTATTGTTGTTGTGCATCTTCAGTCAGGCAATCTGTGTTTTGCTGAAGCATATCTTCATTTTCAATTTGAAGATATCCACTAACAGTTTGTTCTGGTGGCTAACTACTGACATTAGAAGACATTTAAATATGGGTCTAATATCTGATTTCCATTAGATTTGCTTCAATGTCTGGCCAAAAGATCTTCTAATGACTTTCTCTGCTTTAAGAGATTCAGCATTAAGGATTAAGCTTTTTCCTGTACTTAGTCATGAATGTTAATAAAACTGGCTCTTCAGTCTTGTTCAGATGGGTGAAAAACGCGGAGCCCAAAGGCTCTCATCTTATGGCCTATTTTACCCAACACAAATATTTCACGTGGCAATTTTTTTTGCAAGTATAAATGGTTCTTCAGCACCTTTTAAAAATGCATACACAAAAACTTCTTGCGGTATTCCTGTTTGTCAGTTTATTGTGTGAGATGAAAATAACCTTAATCCTCCTACTCACACTTCTCTGAATTATACACTAGAGAGCTACATTAGCAGTTTCTGGTTTACCGCAGCATTTGTCTTAGGAGCTCCTACTGTTCTCCTTTTCTGCTGTGATCCCAGTTCTTCTTAGAGACACTGCTTTCCTTGTTGCAGTTTCTCGTTCTGCATATGTGACTTTATTTCTAAACTCTATTTCTAATTGAACTGTGTCTAAATAAGGCCTTAATTACAGTCCTTTCTTTAAATCTTCACTTAATACATCCTATATGACCTTATTAATTCTTTTGTTCAGTCTAGTTTGATATACATACAATTTACCCATTTTTAATACAAGCAGAATATTACTGTTTTCCAGTCTCTGGAATAGTCTCAGTATCTTAAGATCTATAAAAATTAACATCTTTGAGATAAAGACAGCTTCTGAATATCCATTAAAGGATCTGGCAAGCATATGACCCTAAGTTTAACCAATTTTAAAAAGTGGAAAAAAATAGTGTACAGAAGAAGGTGGTGAGACACTGGAACAGATTGCCCAGAGAAGCTGTGGATGTCCCATCCCTGGGAGTGTTCAAGACCAGGCTGGATGGGACTTTGAGCAACCTGGTCTAGTGGGAGGTGTCCCTGGCCCTGGCAGTGGGGTGGAACTAGACAATCTTTAAGGTCCCTTCCAATTCTGACCATTTTACGACTTCTACAAGAAAGGAAGATCACCTCTACACCACAACATCACCTGGAACATGAAGTAAAAGTTTTCGATTGAAGACGAAGATGTCTGTGAAATTCAGCAAGGAAAACCAAAGGAAATTGTCAACAGTAAAGTTCCATTTACACACAACATCTGATTAAACAGCAGGACAAAGAGATTTATTAAAGTAAAGCAATAAATTCACAAGTTAATATTCTGTTAATATAAAAGAGTGTGAACTGTTAGTTAAACAGAAAATTAGCACTGCCCCCTTGTCCCCAAACACCCATTAAAAAAAACAAAAACAAAACCCAACAACAATAAAACCCAACCAAACTAAATCAAATAAATAAAAAATAAACCAAAACAAAACCAAATCAAAACCAAAAATGAACCCCCCACTCTTTAATGAAAACTTGCTAAAGATATAAGAAAACAGTAGTAAAGTCTGAAGCTGGTAGCCTGCGAAACTCAGAAGGGCTGATAGATGATCTGGGTTGAAAAGGAATGCCCAAGTAAGATAAGGCTGTAGCAGATGATGTAAATTAATTCTTTACAATAGCATTTGCTTTAGTGGAGTCTGGGGACTTCCTCCACTCACTCTAGAGTTTGTTGTCAGGGGAATGGCCAGAGCAACACTCCTAAATTAAGGGTTCAGCAGGAAATGTTCCGGAGCAGACTGAAAAAGAGGAAAATAGCAAATCATCTGGGTGCGATAGTTTATGCCCAACAATTAAAAAGGAACTTACGTATGAAGTGTAACCTGTTGCTTAAGTCAACTTCAGGTGCAAAGAAATGAAAAGACAGAGAATGTGCTGCCAATTTTTAGACAGGTCTCTGGGCTAAAATGATAAATTACAGATAGGAGTTTCCTTATGTATACCAAAGAAAATTATTAAGGACAGGAGAGAAGCCACAACACACAAACCTAGTCAGCAGCCATATGAATAAGGGAGGTCTAGTTCACAAAGTCCCCTGTTTTCTCAAAACTCTAAGATCCCTTTCCAAAGACTTCTAAGGAAGTCTTCTTCTTCTAAGGAAACTAAGCTACAGAAGAGGGAAAGTTAGAAGATGAGATTAAAATACAGAAATCAAAGAACAAAAAGAAACAGCTAGTTTTCACCATGAAGTGAAAAGGCTTGCTTTTGGTCTGAAAAGTCCTTAGCCATCTTTTCTCTGTAGGACAACTATTTTATGTATCGTATCCTGTCCTTAACAAACTGAACAAACTGAAAGTGTATTTCCAGGGTGCTAGGAGTACTTTTACTTTTTGCCAAATGCACAACTACAAAATATGGAACTATTTGGTTGCTTGTCGTTACAATGCTATGCTTTCCAGCAATTAAGGCATACATTTTTCCATATAGTCTTACAGCCTTCTTTGTTGTCTCTGATCACAGACTTTTCATCTGTATTCTTAACTTTTCTAAATCACTTTTCTGTAGGTAATTGCAGTAATGTAAAAGTTATAATCTACTTGCTTTTCCTTGTCTTGCTTTTATATATAAAGGCATTGGTACTGTTCACACAAATTGCTTAAAAGTACTTTAATTCCTCATATGCCTCAAAAGCAAACCTTTCAGGTCAAGTTGATTTCTTTTTAGTTTTGACATCAAGTGTTTTGAGCTATTACAACTTTTAAAACCCTTTTTTGTGTTGATTTTTTTTGTTAAGGAACTCTTAATTTCTTCCTGTACTTTTCATGCATTTAAACTTGAATGTTTAGATTTATTTCCTTTATACATTTTCCTCAAATTTGGAAAATGAAGTCTTTTTTCTGGAGACCCTAATTAAACAACATAGCCTATAGATTACTTTCCTGGAAAACCAGTATCATGTTTGGGAGGGAATATCTTGACTGCATTTTTAAATTATATTGTATATATTTAGATACTTTAGGTCATAGTATAGTCGTGTATAACACCTTCAACAGACATTTTCCTAGAAATTGTCAAATACTTTAATTGAAACACTTTTCTTAACACATGGAAAGGACCTGGCAATTCTCTGCTGAAGGGCCACCTTTCCATTTATTTGTGCAGCTGAACTCTTTGAAAAACACACCTTCCTGCAAGCACTGTTTAGTATTAAGCCTTGAAGTTATACATACTTTGATGTTCTGTCAACTTTTACTCAGTGAAAACATAGCTGGATGGTTACTATGCTACCCACTTGCACTGTTAAAAACATAAAACCTAGGGCTTTGTCACTAGTTAGTCGTAAAACTGATAACAAATAGTAATTTATAGATGAGTCTCACCTCAGGTCTTTATCCATATATCATATTTGAATGGGCTAGCTTTAACTCAATTTCTTTCGAGGATTGTCATTCTCAAGTAATTAGAGCATAATTTTACTTCTTCTTTTACTTTTATTACTTTATTTTTACTTCTTTTCTTCTCTACCCACAGGACAGAACCTAGCTCTTGCCCTCAGGAACACTCAGAAGTCAATTCCAAAGCTATAAAAATCTACTAAAGCTTTAGCTTACTGAAAAAATAAAAGAAGAACATAAGCAGATTAGAACCACAGAAATGGCTTTTGACCTTTCCTTTAGTTGTATCTTGGTGTTTCTGTTTTAAACATGAAGGAGAACCTACATGGCTGAAAATATTTCTTATATCAGAACTTATCAAAGATTACAGTTATTATATTAAGAATAAAAGGAACTCTAGACAATCCTGCTTTAGCAGGGGAGTTGGTCTAGATGATCTCTAGAGGCCCCTTCCAACTCTGACAACCGCAAGATTCCATGACCTTCATTTGCCAAATGAGCTGAACATTGGGGGAGGAGGGTTGGGGATTTGTTTTGCGGGATTTTTATAAAGTGTTAAGGAGTTTTACTTTACTGGATAAGTAGCTGGGAAAACAAGGCCAAAACATCAAAGGCAATGAAGATAATCTCAATGCACTCATGCTGAAACAGGGATGGCTCATTCCCAAATCACAGAAGAAGATTTTATCTATTTCCTGCTCGCATTTAAAAAACAGGCACAAAAAGTAGACACTCTTCTTTCTCTCCCTTCCCAAGAAAACGTTTATTCTAATCTAAAAGCATTCCAAGTTAACGATATTATTTTGAAATAATGCCATTTTCTCCACATAAAACGTCTCAATCCAGAACTCAATGTTTTTAGAACTCTATGAACAACTCAGGAGAGAGGGGATTATTGCAAACACAAGTATAAATTCAAACTTACCTATACACCCACTTTTCTAGATTTGCATTGATATTTTTAATGTGATTGAAGTCACTTCTTAGGGCCTGAGCACCATACTCTCATGTGTTATGAGACAAGCCTGATTTGACTTTAGCCCTATATCTCTTTATCATCACACTCTGATGTTTAAACGACAAATAAAAAACCTTAGCATGCTTTAAGCAACCATGAGGTCATGACCTTGTCAGATCTCATAAAACAAACAAAAAAAGGTTTCGTCAGTACTTTAGAGGGAAATCACCAGTAGAAAGGAGTGAGCACTACTTTTCTGAACACAATAATACATCTAATTAAATATTTAATTTCCACTGTCTTCTCGTTTAGTCTCTCCCTTGGTCAGTAGACTTTCACTCTTAATACCTAGGGTCAATCATCTGTCATTAATTGTTAGGGTAAACCATCTTCCACTGTTAACAACTGCAAATGAGTACTTTGCATATGTTAACTACTGCAAATTCAGTCACCATCACTACAAAAGAGTTCAGTTATTTTTAGTTTTTTAGAACTTTCCCTCATCATTTTGCAAAATATTTTTTTTCTCTATATGGAAGCATTGGAAGCATAGAAACATGTGTACTTTCTATTAGTTGTAGTTATAATGAATTTGAGGGGAGGAAGAACCTGAATCAAATGAAAACGATATATATTTCTGTATACATTCCTTAATGTGCATTTTTGGAACTAATCTTTACCTACAGTAACTACATAGAATCATAGAATCATTCAGGTTGGAAGACACCCTTGGGAGCATCGAGTCCAATCATCAGCCCTGCTCTACAAAGTTCTCCCCTACACCATATCCCTCAACACCACATCTAATCTACTCTTAAACACAGTCAGGGATGGCGAGTCAACCACAACCCTGGGCAGCCCAATCCAGTGTCTGACCACTCTTTCTGTGAAGAATTTTTTCCTAATGTCCAGCCTAACCCTACCCTGCTGCAGCTTGCAGCCATTCCCTCTCATTCTATTGCTAGTTGCCCTTGAGAAGAGACCAGCACCAACCTCTCTACAATGCCCTTTCAAGTAGTTGTAGAGAGTGACGAGGTCTCGCCTCTGCCTCCTCTTCCTCAAACTAAACAGACCCAGTCCCTCTATAGGTTCCTCATAAGATTTATGTTCCAGGCCCTTCACCAGCTTTCTTGCCCTTCTCTGCACTCGTTCCAGCACCTCAGTATCTCTCCTGCGGTGAGGTGCCCAGAACTGGACACAAGACTCAAGGTGTGGCCTCACCAGTGCTGAGTACAGGGGGAAAATCACCTCCCTACTTCTGCTGGTCACACTATTTTGTATGCAAGCCAGGATGCCATTGGCCTTCTTGGCCACCTGGGCACACTGCTGGCCCATATTCAGCCACTTGTCAACCAGCACCCCCAGGTCCTTTTCTGCCAGACAGTTCTCCAGCCACACTTCCCCACTTCACAAACTATGTTTGTGAATAGAAAGTTCTGTAGTTAAAACACAGGACTACTGATTTACAACTTACATTAAAATTAAACTTGGACCTTCAATAAAATTTTCACGTTAAAATTTTCATAGTGTCCTCCAAGTCTTGTTCCAGCTTATATGATATACAAAAATCAGGAGGTTTACTTCCAAGAGAGTTGAAAATCCTTTTGTAATCCAGTTAGTCTGGTGACTTGCCCTACTTCTCTTCAATGATGGGAATCAGTTGTTTCTCCTGTGCTCCATTTTATTATGCAATTTTTCAAATATAAAATTCTGCTTAACAAATCAGTGGTATAATGCTTACACTTTTAATTTATGCTTTGTATCATTTCTGGAAGAGTTATCAGTTGCAAAATCCCCTTCCTTATATTCACAGGATGGATGCTTTTCTCTACTAACTTGGATGTGAATCAGCTACAAATAGAAATTTCTGTTCCCTCTGTCCTCTTTCCTTGTCCTTTCTCTAAAATTACTTTCTGTCCAATGTCTGATATACCAGCCATTAAATGTGCTGTCAAGCATCAGCGGTTATATATTGCCTTAAAAATAGAAAAGATTCTTCTCTCCTGTGATCAGGACACAGCTGCCTATCATTCAGCTGAATTGCACATCACTGATGATGAAGGAAGATTTGGCTTGAGCTCCTAGAAGTAGACTTCTAGGATGTTTTGGCAGGGGGAGGTGGATATGGATACAGTGGGGAAATTGGAATCGTACCGCTAAATAAAATATATTTATTTGACATTTTATCCTAATTTTACAACTTCTCATACTTGCATAAAAAATATTATTATTAAATTAAAAAAAAAAAACCACAACACTGAATTTAAGGGGTATTTTCAAATTCAGTGTGCATTCTTTCTCCAGCATTTTTACCTATTTTTTGCAGAGCTAATATAGCAATAAACAGAAATAAATTAGATTCAATTCCAACTTTAAATAAAACATCAACAACATTCTTAGATGTGTCTTTAAGGGTATGGTTTTTTAGCAACAACTCTCAAAAGAATAACAGCTTGATTTCTTGGTTCTACAAAAAACTTTCCATGCTGGTATTTATCTCAATTCTCTTTTCTCTAAGTGGGAGCATTCTCTCCCTTAATGATGTTCTCATAGTATATGACTGTATTTTACAGAAGGTAAAATAAAAATTTAAAAAGACATTTTTTCTAGTTAGCTACAATATGTAAATATGTAAAGTGCTCACCGCCACTAGCACAGGATAAACCAAAATTTAGACTTCCTTCTGCTCACACGAAATCAAAACATCTATGAGTAACTAACCATCTGTAGAGTCATCTCTGAAGGGCAAGAGTTGTTGTTCATGTAAAATGATCAGTTAATAAATGTATTTTGTGTTTCTTTAGTGTTTCCTTTTTGATTTAGAATAAATAATATTTATATAGATTTTTTGGATTGGACTACCTATTAAATACATGTGATGATGTATGTTCCTTATTTTTCAAATTTGACTGGCCTCAGACATCTGAAAATTACACTAAGAAGATCTAACATTTTGTAATCTTTTCCTGACAATTTAAGTTTCTCTACCATGTTGAATTCACAGATATTTTTTCCTGTATTATTTATAAACAGATTTTTAATGGGTTACTTCAGACTCACCATAAACCTGATGGTCTATTCCAGATGCAAAACTAGTTACAATAATCTGTCCAAAGATGTATAAACCCTTTGCAATAAGATATTGGATACTTCCTTTAACGTCTCTAGATAAATATAAATGCCTCATATTCCCAGGTAAAAATCACAATTTTTCTGTAGAAGTAGACACACAGTGCACTGAAAATTATTTATAATTTAACTCCCATCTTCACTATCTCTAGATATGTCTCTCCACATTTAGTTTCCAAACGTAGGAAATATGCAGCTCATTCCTGGAGAAAACTGTAGAGCACTAACACACTAACAAAACTTTGCAATCCTATTATGTTAAAAGCCCAAATTGGCCCAACAAGGCAGACAGTAATATTCTTTTTTACTCTGTGAGGAATAACTTATCCTTGGAAAGGCAATGCTTCTACACTTTCTTCTTCCATGGATGTTCTACTTTAGGGTTGTTACCTTTAGGCTTGAGCACAGGAGTTTTCTCACATAAGGGATATACTTTCTCAATAAATGTAATCAGTAAGTATAGCTTTTGAAAATGTTTTTGCATTACATGGCAAGATGAACATTGCTCTAGGCTGCCATTTTATGCACATGAGCATATTTGAGCAACCCTAACATGTCAATGAGTATTAATTTAATGTATCCCTCACAACACAGCTGGAAAAAAAGTTTTAGTATTCCCCAGAAATTAATCTTGTTCTTCAACAATATGTTGTTACAACACACCCAAAGCAACTTTCATAAATTTAGAGTGTCCTTACATTTTGTATCCAACTCAGGTCACAGAGAGGGACAGTACTAAAGTGACATTGAAGAAGATTGTATTAGTTCCACCTAAATAGTAGCTGATGTGTGAATCTAGTGTGCTTCAAAATGCAGCAATTTAAAATGAAATCATGATACCTACATGCGTAAAAATGTACTTAGTGTGTAATTAATTATTTTTTTTTCCAGTTAGTATAATACATATGGGCAGGACTGGTGAAGAAAGGCATTCTGCAAGAGGGAAAACTACAAGCTAGAGTAGGATTCTTTTTCTTAAGGATTTGTCCTAAACTAATTAATGATTGTATCTCCAAAGTGGTTTGTCATTTTTGAAAATTTGGAAACTGAAATGAGAACTATTTTCTACAATGTAATATCAAAACTACATTTTGGGCCTTCGAATTAGCTGCGATCACCAGGAAACAAAGCTCTGTGAAAGTGTCTGTTCTCTTTTAAGTCAGAATCCTCAAACTTTTCTTTTCACAGAATTTCTCACTAGTCCATGAATGATACTATGAACAATAAGCCTTTTCCCCAAAACTGAAAGAAGATAGAATTTTAATACAACAGACAGCTTATTTCAAAGAAATGGATGAATAATGCTGTTGACAACTTCCATTTTTAAAGCTCAGTCTTCCATGCTATTAATATCACTGCAGTATGATGTTGTAACGCCATTTCTCAGTTAGACACCTTTACTCCATAATGACACTTTCTCATCTCCGTCTACCAGGTAATAGCTTCAAAAAAATCATCCAGAATATCAGCTATGTCCATGGAATTTGGAAAAGAAAAAAAGAAAATATCCCTTTAACTCATAATATGATCGATGACTTTCATGAACTCTCAATACCTTATGATGTCATAACTCTCCCTTCTGCCTTGCAGTTGGGTGCAAAATGTAAATATGGCAAATATAATTACTCTCTTTATACAGGGTCTTTTTAGTCTCCATTTGGATTGCATTCTGCACCTATTCAGGGCATGTACTTTTAATGAAATTTAATCTATCTTGCTATCACCTCTCTGTTGGTGACACACAGACCTCTCTGCTGGTAGAATCTTGGGGCAGAATTCAGGGTCTGATCTCTTTACATGTTAAACTCTTTCTGAGGAAATCGTGGCATTGGGAGTAAACACAGATCATATGTCAGAATGCTATCCAGACACTATGCACTTGTGACACTAGTAAATGTAAATGTAACCAAATGATTCAAAATTGACAATAAGAAGGGCAATATATTTAGCATTAGACTCCATCTCGCCTCACATTTTTAAGCTCTGCTGGCAGCATAGAAGCCTACAATCATAGAATCGTTCAGGTTGGAAGGGACCTTAAAGATCACTTACTACCAGCCCCCCCGCCATGGGCACCTCCCACTAGACCAAGGTGCTCAAAGCCCCATCCAGCGTGGCCTTGAACACCTCCAGGGATGGGGCATCCACAGCTTCTTTGGACAAACTGTTCCAGTGCCTCACCACCCTCACAGTAAAAAAATTCTTCCCAGTATCTAATCTAAATCTCCCCTTTCACTTTAAAACAATTACACCTTGTCCTGTTGCTATACTTCTTTACAAAGAGTCCCTCTCCAGCTCTCCTGTAGGCTCCCTTCAGGTACTGGAAGGCCACTATAAGGTCTCCCCAGAGCCTTCTCTTCTCCAGGCTGAACAACCCTAACTGTCTCAGCCTGTCTTCATAGGAGAGGTGCTCCATCCTTCTGATCATTTTTGTGGCCCTCTGCTGAACTTGTCTCAGCTGGTCCATGACATATGTAAACATAAAGTGTGCAACGCTTGAGAAAATTCTGAACAGTGAACAGAAATACAGCATATTTTAGCAACATAAGAGTCAAAAACTCTCTGGATTTTAAGGTTTAGGGGGAGAGGGATATTCTACCATATTAACAGTTGGAAGAATAAATTTTGGAGGAATAAAGTTGAAGGACCATCACAAACCTTAGCAAAGTAGTCCACAAGTCATTCTTGACCCTTCCTTCTTTAGTAAGAATATATAGCCACACACTGAAAAGAACTCAGACTTGCATCATACACCTCTGAATACTCGCTGAAGAGGTCAGATGAAATGGACACTCAGGAGATGATACAATCTACTACACAAGGAATCTGTCATGTATGAGCCACTGAAAATATACAGAGCACCTTTGGTGAGCACTGCTAAGTTTTAAGTAGGATGGTCTGTATGTTTGGGAGTGGCCTGCACCTCGGACACATTTGTACCATGTGGCTTTCTCAAAACTCGGCCCTTATCATGTTATTTCTTCTTTTATTGCCTGGGTCTATTATTCTTAGTCCAGAATATTAATGTCTCAACTGGTTAACTCAAATCAGACCATATCCCAAGCCAAATCTTTGTGGTAATTTCTGAGAAGATGATACTTTATCAGTTACTATATAATAGGTTTAGAAGTTTGAAGAGCAAGCAAGAGGAACTGGAACTTTTCACTGATTAGAATAAATCTGATATAATTGGAGATTATATAATGAAGTGATTTGGTTGCTTAGAATACTAACACCCTTGTAAAACACCCTTTAACTTCTAATGTGAAGATAAATTATAATTGCTTTAAGAATGATATTTGATTATTATAATTACCTAAGTTCAAAGACCTGCCAAAGAAAAAGGCTGAGGCTAAGTAGAGGAGATACTTAAAGTAATCTAGTCTAAGAGTAGAATAAGCACACAATTTCAAAAAGGAGAGGGACAAGAACAACTCAAGATACTTGAGAAGAAAAGTCAAAAAAAAATCCACAAAGTAGCTAATTGTTATGCAACAATGAAAAGTCTTGTGGAAACAAAGAAAATCTAGTATAATCAGTATGAATTTGATGTCCAGAAAGCATCTATTGCTAAATATTTTTCTTTTTGTTTTCTTTTTCTTCAGAAAGACTTTTAAGGAAAGACTATGATTACATTCTTCATATGCTATTGAAAGTGATCTCCCTGTCCCTAATGTAAAAAGTAACAAACGGTAGACTTTCGTTCATGTGAAAAATATCATGAAACCTTTACAGTGGTAAGGGTAGAGAAGAGGTAGGATTACAGATTACCTAGGTCATGTATTCCTCATTAGTAAACAGCTTTAAAAAAACATCTTAGAGGAATGGTCGTCAGAATCAATAAAGGAACAAGTTGTACCTACCTACTGGGTTATACATAACTAACACACTGTCATGTTCCAACAAATGCCTCATTATACCCTCGTTCACAGTCAAAATCATCTGCTCACATGAAACTAGAATCTTTTACTCTCTCTTAAAACAGATCTATGATTGCAGTCCCAAGCAGATGCAAACGTGATCATGTCCATATGAGTCAGTTTTTTAACCCCATCAACACAAGTAAGTTATGCACTTACCTCCCCTGGGTCCACTTACTTCATACAACTTTTAAAATTACTCAGATTCTTTAGAGGTTTTCCCAAAGGTCCAATGACGTTTCTTGACTTCTATTAACAACTTTTTTTTTCCTTTCTTCTTTTCTGTTTTTGTTGTTTTGTTTTGTTTTTTAAAGAAACAACACCTTTGTCTATGTATTCAAATAAAATTTGAAAAGATACCTCATCTGCTGTACCTTTGTCTCTGGGTGTTGATCTATAATGTCTCAGGTAATGAAGAGAAAGACTACTACTTATTCTTGTTGTGCTGGAGTATAAAGATTCTAAGGGTGATCATTGAAAAAGGGGCCCTTAAGTTTCCCTGCCAGCTCTCTGGAGGGTTAGAAAATCATCAGTAATATTTAAGGATACATGCAAAAATATATATATCTTGTGTAATGAGGAATGGGATGGGTTAGAGAAAGAAGGAAAGGCCGTCTTATGTTAATGTAGTAGAAAACTCATCAGTATTAATTGCTTGAAGAAGTTCCAAAAAAGGACGGAGTAAAATAACCTAGGATTTAAATTTTTTTCTGCATCTTGGCAGAAACAGTACTCACTGAACAGGTTTGGCATGGCACTGCACATTTAAGTTGGTATAAAATATGATACGTTTGGAAATCACTTGCCAGATGAACAGCTTGAGTAAGCTGTGTGACAGACATTTTAACATGTCTGAAAAAGTAAAAGCCAGCTCACTAACCTTGTACACCCAGTCATGGTTGATATACCTTTGGCACAGCAGGATAATTTGTACTCAGATATGACGTCCAGTCATGAAGTTCCTTAAAATGATACTCAAGTGTTTTCCCGTTCCACACCAGGATGAATACAAAACATAAAATACAGATAAATTTACATATAATAATTATATCACTCCAAAGAGAGGAAATTTAATTGTTGGGGTTTTGTTTCTTTTGTTTTTTTTTAATAAGTGATGTTATTATACTACAGGATATACCTTCATAAATTAAACTTTTTGACTAGTGAGATCTCTTTGACATAACATTTAACATCAACGAACAGAAGGAAGAAAAATTTAGATATGAAATTAGTATCATTTTAGAACTGATATAAATCTTCATGGTACTGCAAAAACATAGCAATGTAAAATTAATGTCTTTTCAAACTTTTTTTCAGTCAAACACAAGTTCTTGAATGAAATATAAAAGTACATTAGTAAAACATAATGTCCTGTGACGGGCAGAAGATCTAACTAGCAGTCAAAAAAAAAAAAAAGCAGTAGAAAACCAGCATGTGTTCTTAGATCTCAGAAGCCTGCTCACAAGTATGGCACTTATTGTAAAGGCATAGCAAACCTTTCTTTTTTAAATCTTAGCAGCTAAGGCCTGTTAGAATTTCTTCAGTTGTTGTGCTCTCTGTGGGTAATATCCTGTGGTGAAATGTACTTCCAATGGTTTAATATTCTTGTTATGAAATTCTGAGGCATATTCTTTTATTGCCAACACAATAAATTCAAAATAAGCTTACTGAAGACAAATTTAGTCCAATTTTACTCTAGTGATGTGCAACAGAAGCAAACAACTTATGAGTGGCTGCACAGCACAAGGTATTTAAAAGTTGCACTGCATTAAGCAGCAAGTCTTTCATTTGAGAAACAAATGCCACTGAATCAATGGAATTCTAGAAATTACCTGGAATTTGGAAGCTACTGTAAAATAAATTGCTGTATTTCCCTAAAAGTTCTATATCTCTCAGCTTGGAATTCAGCAGCATTTTAAAATATCTAAAAAAACAGACAATTGTTGAGCATCACATATATTCAATTTTAATACAGAACAACACTGGAAATTCAAGACTAGGCTAGATGGGGCTTTGAGCTTTGGGTCTAGTGGGAGGTGTCCCTGCCCAGGCCAGGGAGGTTGGAACTAGATTATCTTTAAGGTCTCTTCCAACTCTAAACATTCTATGATTCTATGTTTAATATTAAAAAATGTTACCCCTTCTAACTCTGAGGAAACAAATTTAACAACATTTCTTGGAATATATGTGAATTTCTAACTGAACCTTTAACTATGAGTTAATTTTGATTTTATTATGTGAGTCTACATGAGATTTCATCAAGAAGACAAATCACTTACTGACAGGGTTCACTTTTAAATTCTCTATCATACTCTAGCAGGCTCACCCTGTGCAGTTTCCTTTAAAAAAAAACATGCTAAATCTGAAGGCTAAGAATGTCTGTTTCTTCACTAAAGATAAACCAGAATTACAAAAATTATACTCATGCAACCTGCAGAGGAATTCATGACCACCATTCATTGGACAAGGGGCAACGGGTTCAAGCTGGAACATAGGAGGTTCCACTTAAATATGTGAAAAGAATTCTTTACAGTGATGGTGACAGAACACTCTAACAGACTGCCCAGGGAGGTTGTGGAGTCTCCTTCTCTGGAGATATTCAAAACTCGCCTGGACGTGTTCCTGTGTGACCTGATCTGGGTGTTCCTGCTCTGGCAGGGGATTGGACTAGATGATCTTTCAAGGTCCCTTCCAATCCCTGATATTCTGTGATTGCAAAATTTTTCATTCTTTATTTACTAATAAAAAATAATTTTCCCATAATACATGTGATATGGCAAAAATATTAAATTAACCAGAAGCATTTTATCAATGCAGATAAAGTCTTACTGTAACATTTCATAGAAACACAGCCAGGCAAATGCAAAGACATTAAGTCTGAGAAATGTCTATTTATTTTCTTTTTCAGCTTAACTCTTTTACTTTAAAAGGAACCTTTTAATCAAGTTCACTGGGATTTGAATTACTTTCCATTCCAAGCTCCACCACAGAGTAGGCATTTGATCTCATTCTCCTAAGGCAAGGCAAAAAGGCAACATAAAGCACCACCAGACACACAGGAAAAAAGGTAACATTATTCTGGGATAAAAGCTGTGTGTTCCCTGGAGAGGACACTATTATGTATAATTTTCTGATCTTCTTAACATGTTTCTGCTGAGCACTTGTGCAGATTCAGGAAAACCTCCTTAGTCATTTTAGGAAAATTATATTTATTTCTTTATACAGCTATAAATTTACATAATTAGTTCTATGAAATAGAATCCCAACCACAATGATAAAGTGGGCAGATTTTCATTAGATTTCAGCAAAACCCATTGTACAATTGTGTGAGAAATTCATGTTTGATAGAATAAGAAATGCTGAACTCAAATTCCATAAATCTTCAAGTAGAAGAACTCTATGGTAATGTACTTTCACACTAAATAAAACCAACCCTTCATTAATTTCATGGATATTGACTGCCTTATTTAGAGATGCTGAACTTTATCAGGTTGTTCCTACCACTTTCTTGATGTATTGGTGAACACACAAGGTGTAGATAACTGATAAATCTAGAGACTTTAGTAAAAGAAATACTTAAATTCTTTCTAATGTTCAACAATAATTAGCATATATAACACATAGCCTATGAAAGAAGAAGCATTCTTCCTAAGTAACAGGTTTACTTTAATATCTTACTAGGAACACTAATCATAGAATGATAGAATCCTAGAATGGTCCAGGCAAGAAGGGCCCTCTAGGGTCATCTAGTCCGACCTCCGCACAGTCAGCAGAGACACACCCAATTAGACCAGGTTGTCCAGGGCCTTGTCAAGCATCACCTTGAATATCTCCACGGAAGGGGTCCTAACCACCTCCCTGGGCAACCCGTTCCAGTGGGACACCACCCTCACAATAAAGAACCTATTCCTAATATCCAATCTAAATCTGCTCTTCTCCACCTTGAAGCCATTGCCCCTTGTCCTGTCACTGCAGGCCTTTGTAAACAGACCCTCCCCAGCATTCCTGCAGGCCCCCTTCAGGTACTGGAAGGATGCTCTTAGGTCTCCCTGGAGCCTCCTCTTCTCCAGGCTGAACAACCCCAGCACCCGCAGCCTGTCCTCATAGCCTGTTCTCATTTTTGTGGCCCTCCTCTGGACCCGCTCCATCAGGTCCATGTCCTTCCTATATATTGAGGACTAAAGACCTGCACGCAATACTCCAGGTGAGGTCTCACCAGAGCATATTAAAGTGGCAGAATCCCCTCCCTGGATCTGCTGGTAAAGCACCTTTTGATGCAGCCCAGGATGTGATTGGCCTTCTGGGCTGCAAGTGCACACTGCCTGCTCATGTCCAGCTTCTCATCCATCAGCACCTCCAAGTCCCTTTCCTCAGGGCTACTTTCTAATACCTCATCCTCTAGTCTGCATGGATAGTGAGGACTGTTCTAGCCCAGGTGCGGAACCCTGCACTTGCTCTTGTTGAACCTCATGAGGTTCACCTGGGCCCACCTCCCCAGCCTGTCTTTACAAATTCATTCTGTCAAAACCACAGAAGTCTTTGTAAACCCCTCTAAACCCAGGTATTACTGTTATCGTACTTCCTGGGCAGCAAGTTTTCTATGAGGTTTCTTAATGTAGGGAATATATTTTTAAATATGCATGAAATCTGAGTCTGAAATAACATGAGGCATTGACGATTGAAAATGACTGGACAGAAATTTACATAGGCACATTTCTCATCTTTCACACACACTATGCACATTTCTGAAAGAAATTCTAAGTCAGATCTCTCTAGGTTTTGTCCCCTGCACATTCTCTAGTACTGCTGATAGCCACAATAATGACATACAAAACATTTATACCAGATGTTTTTCTCTATCTGTATCTGTAAAACATCTGCTACGCAAAAAGCATGGTTTACTGCAATTACAATGTCACTAATATAGAAACCCTCAGCAAAAGCTACGATGTTTTAAAATACAGAATGCAATACTAATTACCATATTGTACAGCAAGTAATATTAATTTGAATGCAATATTGTATCATTTTGAAAGAGTAATAATAACGTTTTTGTGTATTTTAGAACAGAGACTCTGAATGCAACCTGCTTCATCATATTTAGAAAGAAAAAGCATATCTTCCTTAAAAATAAGCAAGCATGATTCAGTATTATTTGATATGAAGACAAACAAAAAATATACAAATGGTAAAGTTCGCTTTTCAAAGTTTGTTTTCAAAGAAAATTTCCTGTATAAATACAAACATTAATTTTGACAAGTGAACATTAACTCAGAACAAATACACTTTGACCTGAAAATTCTAAACAGATAAGATACAGGAATCCCTGTAGTACTTGCTGACATTTTTGCCTGTTCATCTGTTTACCTATCAATAGAAAGGTGATGTTCATTTGAAAGATCCTTGAGATCAGATCTCCAAGATAGCACTTACAAATCATGCTTTTAATAAACACCACTGTGACACACAAGATATTATGAGGGAGAAAAAATGTTATGTGACCTTTCCATAAATTTATTTGTAGGAAATTGGGCAAACTAACTGAAACAGAACTACAAGAGTGAGATTTCTCTAGTCTTTGTGGAAATATATAGGTCAAAAGTTCAGTAGAACAAAATGTGCCTTAGTGTGAAACAGAAAAGGATAAAGAAAGGACCTTTCAGGTCAAATACAAAACCATGTATTCAGGACTCAAAATATCTCTCAAAAAAATCTCACCTGAAAAAGCCAGCTATATTTGTCAAGAGAAAATATGTTTGTGGATGTGTAAGGTTACCATAGACAGTCAAGCTAATATTCAGTAAAGAGTAATATGAAATCTGACAGATACGTCAAGGTAAAGGAAAAGGATGTGTTAGATCACTGCAAATCAGCTCAGATTTTGGATATGAAATTAGCTGTGATACCTAACCAACAGATAATGACACCACAAAGCATCTTCCAAATTATCTCCTCAGCTAACAGCAAAGTGACCGCTAGCCAGACTCATTCTAATACCTGACATCTCATTTACTATTGACTGATTGTTGATGCATAATCTCTAATACACACATACAAACAATGCCAATATAAAATTTAACACCTTTTTTGATGCATGCATTCTATGCAAACTATCGTGGGGTTTGAACTCCAGTGGTGCATCTGCAAATGTAAATACAGCAATATTACATTTTAATTATTTTTATGCACAAAAGTAGTAAGAACTGGAGATAATAGCACTATTCCAAACATTTCTGATAATGTTATAATAGCAGTCAAATTATTTTTGCATATTTAAACATATATGATTGCATTAAGGTGATTGCCAGAACTCATACTGTAAATTTGATTTGGCACTTAACAATGTTGTTTACATTTTTAATCTCCTCTTATGTTCAAATGGCAGGGCTCACAAATTAAAAACACATAGAACCTCGAGTTTTTGCAATACCCCCAGCAAATGAGATTCAGGAGAAGAGTGAACAAAGGGGAAAGTAAAAGGTTATTAATTTAGCCTGCTTATTTCCATTAAAATTCACTGACATTTGCTAATATCTTTGCTTAACTAATTTTGCAGTTCAAAATTGTCCAAGCCAATTGTCTTCCCTGGGTTGCTTTTCCAGAATTTCTAGATGAATGCATCCAGTAACAGCTACTCAAAGAAAGCACACAGCATTTTTGCAGTAATAGTTTTGGATATTTTCCTGAGAAGCCTGTAGCACATCATTCAGTGCAGGGGATGACATTTTTTGAAGGAGTCACCTCATGTATAGGAACGTGTTTATTACACCATAAAAATACACTTACATTTTGTTAATTTTATTACCTCGGAAAATTATTTTCTTGTGTATATATATATACAAGAGAGGATTACCAATGTCTGATACTTAAAGAATCTGGAAACCAAACTGCACTGATCATGTCCTAGCCATTCAATTCCTATGTCAACCAGATTTGCACACACTTAAAACGCAGCTTTGAAAACCTGGAAGAATGATACTTGACAAATGAAATCAAATGCATATTCAAGAACTAGCATAACTTACAGTGACACATATGGCTTTTTCAATTTGCTAGAAAAAGTATTCCTCACTTACAGAGTCAAAGTAGCTTTCTTAGAAATACATTATTTTTGAAAGAATTAACACAAAGACCCCANAGCCTTTTCTCCATAAGAAATAGCATATACAGGTGTTCCATAGTTCAAAAAAAATCTGGCATCCCAGATTACTTTCACTTAGAATAACGAAAACTGCAGGTAATCTAAGAGCACCACAAAATGCAGGAGTCTCCCAGAGAGATTGTATGGTTTGCTTTAAACATGATTTTTGGAGGAAGACAAGATATAGGCTTTATATGAGACATGAATTACACTCTAAGTAGCAAAATCACGTTAGTGCTGAGCAGGTGTTTAAAGAAGAATTTTTATTTGATCATGAATAAATAGTACCTGGCCTTTTAACAGAATTTATCCTCCAATTTCTTCCAAGAGAAAGCAAGACTCTGGATAAACCTACAACAAACAGCCATGATGTACAGCAGAGAATAGCGTACAAATGAAGAAATTCTTAGTTTCTTATGGACTGATGCTAAAGGTAAAAGTCTTCAGTAGGATACCCTTCAAAAAGACTACAAAGGCTGCTGAATTCAGGTTAGCTCCCACGATGACAATGCCAATGTCACACAACAACTGAGTATGCTTGTCTGTGACTGCAAGAGTTGAGACTTTTCTGACAACTGTACGTTCTTGATGTCAGTGATAGTTTTATCCAGTAGCGGTAACCAACACAAATCAGTAACATTCCCCCTGTGAACCTTTTTTCATGTCTGAAACATATATTTGAGGGTGAAAGCAGCAGTGACTTTTGAATACCTGACATTTTTGTAGGAATGCTTAATGAATTACAGAAAGACAAACATGGAAAAATCATAACAAAAGAAGAGGGATACTTGGTGAGACTCTTTCTACTTCATCAAAAATACCCCTTTCACAGAGAAAGTTCCACTCCAACATCAGTGCCAAATGGCATAAAAAGAAATGAAAAATGCCTTGAAAGTTCATCCAAATCTCCCAATTACTCTGCTCACACACATACTCTCACTCTCTGATGACAACATATAAAACACCATCTGTCTTTTGCCATAGTGGGAACCAGTAGTTCCCCAATAGTTATAATTTCATAAGTATGTCAAGAACAATTAGGACTCTACTGTGCCCACAGAGAAAACAAAAGAAATATTTTGAGAGGCAGTAGACTCCATAAGAAATAAATCACTACAATGGACAAGAAATATCTTGTTTCCTGAGTAAAAATGTCAGAGTGGTCCTTTGCTGGTCCATTAGGCAAGCCTTCCTCATAACAGAATGTATGAGAATGCAGGAATGTCCAGTGTCTGGGAAAAATTAAAAGCCAGGTTTCTATATGAGCCATTAATTTTGCAGCTGATATAGAAATGAAAGTTCTTAACAAATTTCAGCAGCAGGCTACTGAGTGGACATGAAGTTTTAAGATCTGCGAGAAATTCATTCATAAAGAAACAATGAGATGAACTTACAGTATTTTACCAACAAAAAACATGACTCGCACAACTAGAGTTACTTAGTCGCAAACAGTCTTCAGGAACAATTTGCTTACTGCTTCAAAAGCAAAAGGAAGTAGTACATGATGCCAACTTGTCAAGCTATGAAAGTATATTACTACTTATAATAGAATTATAATAACAATACTTATGGGGGACCTGATGGTAAAATGGGAAAAAACACTAGACTGGATGGAGAAATGCATTTTCTCCTGTTGGAAATAATACGCTCCCTGTATCTGAAAAACATAATTTGGACTCAATCTAATGTTTTAATTGACAATTCTGAACTGTTTAGTTTTCAGAAACTTGCAATGAAGAAATAAATAGGTAAAAATTTTGCTCTGGACTTGTGAATCTATCTATACAATATTTTAACTGTTGGATTGCCCNTCAACATACACCCTGAAGGAAATTGTTCTCACCCTTAAGCAATAGGATATTCTAAGAAATTGCTCTTAGACAATCTTTTTATGTGTCGTAATACTTAGACTCATGTCATAAATTCAAGTATTTATGCAAGTAGGAAAAATAACCCAAGCAAACACTGTAAAAGACTAAAAAAAATAACATATTTGATTTGAACTCCACTTCTTATGAATAGTCCCAAGTATTAGGCTATAAAGTTTGGCTTTTTCTTGCTTTCTGGTTCAGTGCATATTTTTTCAGGTCATAGCAATTGAATGAGCAGGAATAGAGGACACTGTTACGGACCTTCCCTCTCTCCTCTCCATTATCTTCTGCCCCAGACATGCTTATGCAACTGTGGGCAAAAACTAGTGTTCTTTATCATGACTATTATGTACCCTCTATGTGCTTATAATTCCTTACTTACTAAAGGTTAAAATAAAAATTGTTTGTAAGCATAACAAAGTAAGAAAAGCAAAATGAGGACCTAGTTAAAGAGCATCTCAACCACTCAAACATAATAGCACGGGCATTGGCTGTAAAGAAACTACTGCTCCATTGCTAGCTCACTTACTGTTTTGTTTCAAAACTACTATTTTTTATATCACTCTGAATGTGTTCTTGTCACAGACTACTAGTAAGTGTTTACACTTGGACCTATCACATTGCACCTATTGCTGCAGGGCAGAATCAAATGGGAAGAAATTTAAGCGTGGTTCTGCCATGCCATTTCAATTCAGCAAGGTGCAATTCACGTCTGTCATTTCACAGGTGATCTTGGCAGGGACTTGCAAAACTTCAGAGTACATCTAGACATGTAACCATGACAACTACATCCATTATTTTTGCTGAGGATATTCTTTTTTCCAGAATATTTTTATTAAATAGACTGCTAATTGACAAAGTTCCACATATATACAAATATTTGAGATCATTTGTGTCCAGTTCTAGGCACCTCACCACAAGAGAGATATC